>NIVC01004444.1:0-45758 GCA_002269645.1 Macrostomum lignano
TGATTCAGTTCACATTGCATTGCAGATTTTGTGTTGCACTTGCTAGTCTATCAGGTATTGTCGGAGTTGTAGTTTAATTCTTTCCTGACATTTCTTTGCTTGAATTTCTCCTGAGCAGAGCTCTGACGCATTGCATTTTGTCATAATTTTGTCATCATTATTTACTTGAGCTGTTGAATTGCTAGTGGAAAAACTTCTATTCCACCTGGCACTGTTCGACTCTGTTTTTAACTGCAGGCTTAATACACACACTGCTTCTCAAGCACTGGCTCAACTCAGCCCAGCTGCTCTCTGATGCCTCAACTGCTTCTATGAAAAGATTTATCGCTTTTCAATTTCTTTCTCTCTGGCCCCACACCAAAACAGGTGACCCCCACCAAAGCAGGTGACCCCACCAAAGCAGGTGACCCCACCAAAGCAGGTGACCCCACCAAAGCAGGTGACCCACCAAAACAGGTGACCCCCACCAAAGCAGGTGACCTCACCAAAGCAGGTGACCTTACCAAAACAGGTGACCCCCACCAAAGCAGGTGACCCCCACCAAAGCAGGTGACCTCACCAAAACAGGTGACCCTCACCAAAGCAGGTGACCCCCACCAAAGCAGGTGACCTCACCAAAGCAGGTGACCCCACCAAAGCAGGTGACCCCACCAAAGCAGGTGACCCCACCAAAGCAGGTGACCCCCACCAAAGCAGGTGACCCCCACCAAAGCAGGTGACCCCCACCAAAGCAGGTGACCCCCATTAAAGCAGGTGACCCCATCTGAGCAGGTGACCCCATCCGAGCAGGTGACCCCATCTGAGCAGGTGACCCCATCCGAGCAGGTGACCCCATCCAAGCAGGTGACCCCAACCCAAAAATTATCCACTCTGTTAATCCGGATGTTTTTGGTTAGAAAAGAGAAAGTGAAAAGAAAAGTTTATTTGGCTTCCTGAGTTTTCTATCCGGCCCAGAACTCTGGCTGTCACTGGCTGCACAATAAGTGCAGTTTTATTTATATTTAAATCCAAACGCACTGTCAGCATTACACCGTCTGGCAAGATAATCCCACAGCAGTTTCATCAGCTTTGTGCATTAATTTGGCCTTGTGCGGTGAAAATATGCAAGGATCATTAGATAGGCATACAATTACTTAGGGCTCTGTGCTTACCTTCACAAACCTTTTTGACTTGATCGATAGCATTGACACGTTTTCACAGCAAGTGGCAACTCACCCTCCGGGCAGCTGTAATTCACGAACAGGTATTTGTAGTTCTTGGGGCAGGGATCGGAGCCAAAAGCACTGTTGGATGCGGAGATGCTGCAGGTCTGAGCACCCTCACACCGCGACTTTGTGTAGCTGAGCGAGTTGGAGCTCCAGCAGTTGTTCATGGAGCTCGTGTGTCTGACGCAGTCAGTGCTGAACTCCTCTGACTTGCCGAACATAGCGAAGTGGATGTTGATGGAGCCCCGCGGCACGAGATGGACAGGTGCTGGCCCTCGCACACGATTTGGCTCAGCACAGCGGCTGGAATGAGCGGGAGACTGAGCTTTGGAGGGGCAGTTGACCTCCCTATAATTGACTGTCAGTGGAGGGCAGTTGACCTCCCTATTCTTGACAGCGGAGGACAGTTGACCCACAGTCCATGCAACTCACCCAGTGCTCTGGGCATCCCCAAAATCAGGCCAGTCGCTAGCAGTAGTGTCAGCCTCATGTGCCTCAATTTTGCAATGTTTTTTGCACTGAACCAAGCTGCAAGCAGAGAGTGTTGGGTGCCATCCCAGCCCGGGTGCGGGTCTATATATCAGCTGCTCCGCAATTGACAGCCAATCCCAAATGGCCGGTTCCTGACAGACACCTCCATCAGCTGCAGCTGGCATGTTTGCTAGCAAATTTTGCTTGGCTTGAAGTGGATTGCTGATTGCTCGAGTTAATAGTGTACTCGTAGTGATAATGCTTTTAATATGCAAACTCATATGCCATCCTGCAACACTGGTCTGGGAGATACTTTAATCCAGTTCTCGAGACAAATGAACGCAATGATTGAGAATGAATGTTGCGCAAATACTGAGCTGTTTACACATCATTCTGAGATATCTGGCGGGGACTTTCGATGGAATTCCCATTTGTCAGCTGGCACCTCGGTCGCATGCATTCAGCTCGCCAGTGAAGTATGAGACAGACCAGGCCTATGGGCTAAGGTCTGCGATACTTCACGCCTGCCCCCATCTTCAGCAGGTTAAGGCTGATGGGAGGTCTGCACCCTCTATTTGCTGCTCTCTCGCATGTCGACCAAGGGTCTAATTCTGGTGCAACTCTGAAGAGAGCAGCCGCAGTCTACGCGAGCTTCTGCCAAAGCTGAACTGGCCGCTTTCGCATCTGGATCCCGGCCGGCAGTGCCATTAAGTCCGGAGATCGGCTTATGCAGATCCTGCTAAAGCTGCACCCTGACCTCGAGGTCAACAGGCTCCTACACCACGCCACTTCCCGCAAGGAGAAGGGGGCCACGGTGATCCTAGGGCTCTCCGACGCCTGGGCTAAGCGCTTCCCCCCTAAGTCTACTATCCACCTTGGTCTGACTCAGCTGACCATCCTCCGTTGCGAGGAGCGGAAAGCTGACGAAGCCAAGCATGCTGAGGCTCCTGAAACCGTAACTAGGGCCCAAGCTCCTCCGGCAAAGAAGCTGAGGCAAACGGCTGATCCCAAGCCCGGTAAGGCAGTCAGCGCTGCTGAAGCCGGCAATCGCAACCGCAGACCTGCCAGGAACACACGGAGGTCCGATCTGATCCAGCGCGCGTTGGACCTGGCCAAGAGCCTCCGGGCGTATCGTGAGCGGGCCCGCGCTTCTGCGCTTCACCCCAACAGCCAGAATGCCTGGCTGTCGGCGGGGAGGCGCTGACCGACTGGTTCGAGTCAGACTCACCAGGAAGCTGGCGTCACCCGCATCAACCTGATCGACGAGGCAGAGGGGACGGGCAGTGACAGCACCGAAGCACGCAGGGGAGGCGACGGTAACGTCCACGCTGGGCTCACGCCCGCGGAGGACTCCACAGCCACCCTAACTGCCGAGGACGCTGAAACTCCCATGGAGGTTTGTGGGACAACCACCTCTGAAAAGGAGGAGGATGACCTGCTCAACGATTCCCCAGCTGCGTGACAATGATCAGCAGCCAGGGAATCCACTGCTTGCAGATTAATCTGCAACACTGCGTCGCAGCTTCGGTCAACCTTATGCGTTACGCCGAGCTCGACACGCCGGGGCTCATCTCGTCCAGGAACTCTGGACCCTCAAAGGGTAAGTCTCAGAACGCCCCTGCCGGCTACAATTGTTTTTATACCTACCCTCGAGGCCAACCAGCCTCCCAGAGCTTGCATCTTTACGATTAAAATGCTCAGTGCGTGGCTCAGATCGGACCTGTCCAACAGGGACATCTGCGTCATCTAATCCGAGGACCTTCTTCCAGGGAAGACCACCCTCATAGCCTCGGTCTACCTACCAGGCGATGCTGCGGTCGTCCCCAGAGCCCTCGCTACGCTGCTCGAGCTCTGCTCTGCCAAAAACTACGAGCTCATGGTTGCCGGCGACATCAACGCCCACCGCACTGGCATCAATCAGAGAGACGAAGACCTCCTAGCCTACGTTGCTTCTACGACCCTCGAATTCTGCAACTCTGGGTCCACCCCTAAATTTGATAACGGACGGTGGTCGGAGGTGATCGACGCCACACTCGGAACACCCAGGCTCTACCAGAGCATTGGGGCGTGGCGGGTGCTTTCAGCGTCCTCACTCTCCGATCACAAGTTCATCTCCTTCAACCTGATAGCCGCGCGTAGCGCAACTCGTGTTACGTGGAGACCAGAACGCCAGAAACACTGATTGGGAAACCTTCGGGCTCGCCCTGAAGAAGTTCCATCGGTCTCCTGGCCAACCACCCACGATCACGTCATGCTACGAAGCGGATGACTTCGCGACTGTTCTAACAGAAACGCTAACCGCCGCCTTTGAGGCATCATGCCCTTTAAAAGCCTATAAAGGGAAAAAATCTGCGCCGTGGTGGAATCCCGATGTGATGAATACAGTATGCTATACGGCAAATAAATTAGGCCCTAAACAAACCTATTTTTGGAGCGTTCAAAGATTTTAAACTATTGGCCCTATTGCCTATCGTCGGTCGGCGAGTTCTACCAATCTTTCTCCGATAGTTGCAGGTACGGTACAAGTAAAGAAGAAACACGGGTGAAACGATTCAAGCAGATTTAGAGCGTGATAATCCTAGTTTAAGAATGGCTGACTATGCTAGTAGTTGACTTAGACGATTTAATTTAGTTACTTCAAATTGATTACAAGTTCTCAACGCAGTTCGCGACGCAGATAAATTTGAGCACGGATAACAACGATAATAAATTAATTACGCAACTGGCGAGCGGATCTCAGCTTTGAAGAAGAAGAAGGAACCGAACACGGGACCACGGAGAAAGACTCCTAAACACTGGCCTAAACCCAGAACCTACTCTCAAACGAGAGCCCTGACGAATTGACGGTTCAGTGGAGCTCTGGCTAAGTTCTACCAGCGCTGCCCTTCAGTGCGACACTGAGGCCCTCGGGTCGAGGCCACGTACTTTGTCAAATCCGCCTGTCTCTATCTAAACCGCGCTTGATAACGACGCCCTCAGACAAGGTTGCCGTAGGCGTTACGTCACAAGACTGGTGCGGTTGGGCGAGGGAATAAAGCACGGACCGGGGGAGACGAGCAGATTAAGCGCCTCAAAGCGCGAAAACAGAGGGCAAAACGGCCGGGAAATTGGACAAGCTAAAGGCCGAAAAACCGAAAATCCGACCGCTAATCACACTTTCATTTATAGTCACTGTCAAACCCCTCAAAACCCCCTCACGCCGGGTGGTGGGTGTCTCTGGCCGGCCGCTCGTTAAGCCGACTTGCACTGGGCCCGCGGCGCCGGGTAGACTTGGATTTTGCCACGTGCCAGGGTCCAGGCCGGTTCTGATTGGCTGGCCGCGCAAAGCTTGGGGTACGCAGGAAAACTCAACCCTCCGCTGAGTCACAGAATTGGCGCCTAACTTCTAACCTGCTTACGCAAAACAAACTCTAAACTAAGAGAAAAAAAGTACATTGAAACGCGTGACCAAATAAGCAAAATAATAATTAACAATATGGAAACTAACTAATAAAATGCAAACTACACAAAAGATGCTCACACTACACCAAGCTCGGTAACCTCCGTCGCAGAGCTAAGAAACTCCACCGCAGAGCAACTAAAACTAAGAGCCCAGCGCAACAAACCGCCTACCATGAAGCAATCCATGAGTTTAAAAGTCGTATGGACTCCAAATGAAAAGAATTCAGAAATTTGCAGTTGCCTAAAAATTGTATTTAAAAAGCGCCTTAGAAGTTGCTGGAAATGTGGTTTGTTTCAATATCTTCAATGTTTTTTTTAACCTAGTCCGTTATTAACTTCAAAATTGATTTGAAAAAAGTGCCGCTTCTATTTTAGGTGACTCTCCAGTTGATAGCGAACACAGAGAACCGCTCACATGCACCTGCTTCCAACTCTGCAGTTTCTTGCCTCTCTTGCCTCCCAGTCTAGCACTTGGCGTCCTCTCCCCTCCCTTTGTGGCTTCAGATCTCTTTAATGGTTTACCGTAAATTAAATATTAAAAGCATCTTCAGGCCTTGCGCTCGCCTAGAAAATGTAGCCCAAGCTCCAGTCTGCTCCCGGTTTACCTGTAGTTCTTCTTTGCGTCAGTTTTGGGACGCTAAAAATATTATTTCTGTTTGGACTAAAATTAGGACTACAAAAAATGGCGACTGCAATTATCCCCAGCCTCTCCCGACTTCTCCCAACCCCGCCAAAGTTTCATGAGGTGGCGACCCTCTCACAATTTGCTGTCTGCATCCAAGCCAGCATTCTGTGGTTCTATCAATAGAATTTGGTTTAGCTAATGAAGCTGCATGAGAGGCCGCCCAGCTGCAGTGTTGAATTATTAAGATGTATTCAGAAATAGCAGTTTTCTCAGCAAGGCTCCATCGAGTTTATACAACAAATTCATCAGCCTCCGGCAGAGCAACCACAAAGCAGCGCAGGCTCTTATGGCACCCCTGAAAGGGTTAGATGTTAGTAAGATGTTGTTAAATGCTGGTTTCTTATAAAGTTTTGCATCTACAAAATCAATATTGCGTATGTGTACGTTTTGAAATGTATAAAAATCATAGAGAATATATTGTACGTATTTACAAGCAAAACATCACAAAAACGAATTCAGCAATAAAAAGCCTAAAATCGCTAATTTCAAAATCGCTAATTTTGTGCCGAAAATTATCGAAAATTTTCGAATGATCGAAAATTATATTGACCTACTTGACTCAGCTGCGGGGCTCCGGGCATCCCGATACAGCGGGGAGGTGTTGAAAGCCCATTACGCTGACACCTGGCGACCACGGGCAGCTGGTGCTGTGGTGTCGCGCAGAGAGTTCCGGTGGTACCGGTGTCCGCAGCGCGGTTTCCTGGAGAGAGTTCAGGAGGTGGATGGTCGTTCGCCCAGTAGCCCTTAGGTAGCGGACGAGCTGGCAGAGATTCTCGGGCCTGAAAACATCGGATAGGCCCGGGTTTGGACCGAGGTAGGTGAGACTGTCCTGTCTGTCGGCATCCGCATTCTCGACGCTGGAGAGGCAGAATAGGCATTCCTCGATAGAATGGGACAGTCGGCAGTCGGTGGCGGCAGTCGGTGGCGTCAGCCCACCTCTCCCTGTGCTTGGATGCCACCCACTGGCTAATTTGAGTGTTGACAACGGGTAAAAGACCCGGTCGAGCCAACTAAACGAAAGTTATACATAGAAACTTGATTGACCAAGTGTGCGACCAAGTCCTGGCAATGGGTGGTCGCAACTCCGCACCTTATATTTCTACCGCAGCTCAGAGCTCCCCCACCTTATCGCGGCAGGGTGAACTGCAACTCAGCTTAATTAGGGATGCCTTGAAGGTTGCGACGAAGGTCTTCAATTGAATTGCGTTACTAACCGGGATTAGTGGGGGCATAGCCTGGTGGTCTCGGGCGGCGCGCTGATGTGCCAACGGCCCAGGCTCGATTCCAAGTGCAGTCACATTAAATTGGGACTAAATTAAAATCTCGACTTGGGTCTGCTCGCGCATTTAACGTCTTATAGGACCCCCAAAGGCACAGAGAGGGTACGAAAGTCAGGGCCGCTGTACATGTGCATGTACACCCTGTGTGAGTGTGTATCCGCATGCGCTTGTGCGCCTGCTCAGGACCTCAGCAAATTGGGCAGTAATGCCTAAAGTAGAAAAGAAATTTCCTAAATCCCAACAATAGAGGATGCCTTGAACAGAATTCGGAACTTGAAAAATTCACACAAAAAGGAATGATCCGCATTTTGATAAAAATGTACTCGAAAATACATCATACTTCACTAATCCAAGTGATTGATCGAGTGCAACTTTCACCACTTTCCACCAGCCGCGCACAATGTACGCAGTTCATCCGGCAGACCCAGAATCACGCCAGGTGGAGGGATGGGCAGAGGAGGGAGGAAGGGTGGGAGAGGAAGCATTTAGCGAGCAGAGCATGCAGAGATGAAAGCTTTGCTGCAGCTCAGGATGCCACCGGATGAGCAGAGTCCTGCGGGGCGGGAACCCTGTCGCAAGATTAGCAACGAAAAAAGTACGACCTGATTGACGCTGCCACCAGTAGCGCAACCAGAAATTTGTTGAGGGGGGCGGATTCTGGAGGGTAAGGACCCAAGGGGGGGCAAATTCTGGAGGGTAAGGACCCAAGGGGGCGGATTCTGGAGGGTAAGGACCCATGGGGGGCGGATTCTGGAGGGTAAGGACCCAAGGGGGCGGATTCTGGAGGGTAAGGACCCATGGGGGGCGGATTCTGGAGGGTAAGGACCCAAGGGGGGGGGCGGATTCTGGAGGGTAAGGACCCAAGGGGGGCGGATTCTGGAGGGTAAGGACCCAAGGGGGGGGCGGATTCTGGAGGGTAGGGACCCAAGGGGCGGATTCTGGAGGGTAAGGACCCAAGGGGGGGGGCGGATTCTGGAGGGTAGGGACCCAAGGGGCGGATTCTGGAGGGTAAGGACCCAAGGGCGGCTCTGCATTTTGGCGAAAATTCGCTTTGTCCCCACTTTGATTTTCTTTTTGGTCTCCGCCTATAATGGGGGGTGGGCAAACCCCCACCGCCCCCCGCCCCCTGGTTGCGCCACTGGCTGCCACCGAGCGAGATTGATTGCGCGACCAATTCTCACATGGCTTCTCCACAGACCCACTTTTGGGGCATAGACAATGAAGAGCGAGTCTTCAGTAGCTGGACTCTCCCGCTGAGGACCTTGATTCAACTCAGAGAACATATTTCTTTAAATATTCTAAATATTTCATTGTCGGCTGATTTTCCATGCAGGAATGGCATTCTTGCACTCTTTTGCGTGCAGGAATGGATGTCTATGGTAAAATCTCACTGAAAAAGCATTAGGCGCAGAAATGCATTCCTGCACGGTTTTGTGCATTCCTGCACGATGAATCATCCGACAATGGAATTCCTTCACGTTCACTCGTGCGTGAAGGACATCGTGCACTCGTGCGCTAGCGCGCACTCGTGCATATGTCATTCCCGCACTCGTGACCGTGCAGGAATATATCAATCTTTACACATCTTTTACTCATTTTAGAAATACCCTCTGCCAGCTACTGCCAGTAGTCGTAACTGCATGCGCGCAGTAGTTTCTGCCCTCCCCCGTTCCGGTCGCGGAAGCGGGCATGAGTCAGAGCCGGCGGGCTGCCCCCGATAAATGCCCCCCCCCCCGGAAAAGAGGCCCAGCCCGATATTGAAACCAGCGAATGCCTGCCTGCCAACAGCTCTCCTGCTGAGGGTGGAGCTGAGGGGAATTCGCTACCGCCTTTATGGGTTGCGCGCGCGTTGCTGTTGGCTTGCGCGATTTGTGACCCCGGCAGGAACTGCGCGCAAAGTGCGCGAGCCGTCAGCAGATGAGTCACCCATGCGCTGCCTTCGCAGTCGGGCGCGTTGCGTTCGGTTTAGCGCAAAATTTCGCACTGCCTGCGGAAAAGTTTTTACTCCGATGACGTATGATTGGCCTCCATTCCGGTCAAACGGAACTGCAAGATGTGCTGCCAAAAGTAAATAATTGCTGTGCTGGTTGACAGAACCGCTGCCAATGCAAAATGCAATGCAATGCCAAGGAAATTTCCTTTTTAACCTTTTTGAACATCTTGTTGAGTGTCAATTCTCTCCTAGCGTTCGTGTGCTTAGACACTGGGCTTCGAACTCAGAACTAGGGGGAGGGGGGCGATCGAAAGCTTCAGCATCTGTGAGGTATTCGAGACATTCCAGCTTCATTTTATGCTCGAAAGTCGCAAAGGAGAAGGACATCGAGTGACGTCCCGACAGGCTGCAAAATCAATTTCTAAGAACAGGTTTGTGCTTGTTGCGATGGAGTTTCTTCTCGTGCTGGCATATCGCGTGACGGCCGGGACTGGCGGCATGAGTCACCGCATGGCCGCAGTTTTCTGCGTGCGTCGCGGTTTAAAAAATCAGCGCTTCGCCGCAGTAAAAAACTGCCGTGTTGCGCAACCCGACGCGATCGTGACTCAGCCGCGCGTGGCCAGGGCCGAGGCGTCGCTTCTGCATCAAGCTTCATCCCCAAGTCATTGTCCGAATTCCTCTACAACTGGCCGTTTCACTTCGATGAGGAATTTCCTGCTGCAGCAGCGACACTTGCCGCTCATCCGTCATTCAGATTTGGCATCGGCGGCATTGCGGCAGAGCTGAACTGACTCGCCAACTGACTGCGGAGGCTGCCGTTTGTTGGCCGATCTGGGAATTCCGGATATCGGGTGGCCATCCGGCCATCCGAAATGATCGAAATGGAATTCCGGAACAGGGGATGTCATAAAATTTTTTAAGGCCATAGCTTTTCTGTGCGATCATAGCCATTCTGTGTGGTCATAGTCATTCTGTGTGGTCATAGTCATTCTGTGTGGTCATAGTCATTCTGTGTGGTCATAGTCATTCTGTGTGGTCATAGTCATTCTGTGTGGTCATAGTCATTCTGTAGGGTCATAGTCATTCTGTGTGGTCATAGTCATTCTGTGTGGTCATAGTCATTCTGTAGGGTCATAGTCATTCTGTGTGGTCATAGTCATTCTGTGTGGTCATAGTCATTCTGTGTGGTCATAGCTATTCTGTAGGGTCGTACCCATACTGTGGGATCATGGCTACTCATTGGGGTCATGGCCATTCTATCGGCGTCATTCCAAAGGGTCATTAGCCTCTTTCACAAGAGATCACACTACCAAGTCTAAAGTGTCATAGCCAGTCTATTAGGATCAGCGCCTTGCTACAGAGTTACTCCCAGAGGATTTTTTTGAGACAGGCAGCGAGTGTCAGGCAGCCCGAACCGATGGATGAACTGTCGATTTTCGTTAATCATCATGTTATTATTATTATTATTATTCGAGTTTCAACCTAACACCCACTCAAGGCGGCATTATCCGATCAATTATAAACTCGATTCACTTCGGGCTTTACCGGAACGGCGTGAGTGGCCGCCCCAGGGGGCACCGGCTTGCTTACTAATTCTGCTGATTACGTAATCACTTGGGCCTCAATACGCTACCAACACACCGGCTGGGGGGGGGCAGTTGTCGCACCCCGTGTTAGTCACTTGCGACCCCCAGGTTTACTCATTCTCTCACGGAACTCTCATTGTCAGGGGAGAGGAGGGGGTGCAGCGCATGGGCTGCTTTCTTCCCAAAAGCTGGCAGCTCCCTACCCCCCCCCCTGCCCCCGTGACACCGGCGCGCTATGAACAGAATTGCGTCATCTGCCAGTGAAGCGCGTGACTCACTGGGCGCAGATTCTTCCTGTCAGCTCGGGGGTGGTCTTTAATCGGCGCATTCTGCGTGGGCAATCCGGGGGGGGGGAGATGATCAACCAGATGATAATTCCATATTTGTGCCGGAGACTCAACTAGTTGGGGTGGAGCAGAACTCAGAGCAATGTCTGAAAAGATGCGTGCCTTCTGTGCGAGTCGATGATTTGCATTGATTTCTCCAGCAATGAGGGGCAAAGGGGAAGCGGCGCCAACCCCTAATCTTCAGCTCGACATCCTGGCAGCTTTGCACATCAGCATACAATAAAATTTCTGGCTCCCATTGTGCTTCTGCTAGAAGTCTGGCGCTTACTATCTGGCGCCCTTTACTATCTGGCGCCGTTTACTATCAGGCGCCGTTTACTATCTAGCGCTTCTTACGATCTGGCGCCCTTTACTATCTGGCGCCCTTTACTATCTGGCGCCGTTTACTATCAGGCGCCCCTTACTATCTAGCGCTTCTTACGATCTGGCGCCCTTTACTATCTGGCGCCCTTTACTATCTGACGCCCTTTACTATCTGGCGCCGTTTGCTATCTGGCGCCGTTTACTATCTGGCGCCCATTACTATCTGGCGCCCTTTACTATCTGGCGCCCTTTGCTATCTGGCGCCCATTACTATCTGGCGCCCATTACTATCTGGCGCCGTTTACTATCTGGCGCCCTTTACTATCTGGCGCCCTTTGCTATCTGGCGCCGTTTACTATCTGGCGCCCCCTCTATCTGGCGCTGTGGAATGCCTTTAAAGGAAATATGTTTATAGTTATTCTACCTGACGCACCACTTTCTTTGATCTGGCGCCCCTATCTATCTGGGGCTACTTCCATTCTGGCGCCACTTCTTTGATGTGGCGCTGTCGAATGTCTTTTCAAAGCAAAGTTTTTAGATTTAAGAAAAAGTATTGAACAGTTTAACAATGGTATTTGTTTCGAGTGCCAGGCCACAACAGTGAGCGACCCCGGTTTGCAATAATCCCAAAAGTCAGAGCTGCATTTTTTTAATCCTCCTCTTCCGCTGAGCTGCCTTTGTGTGACTCAGCCGGCCTTTGTTGCAGCCGCCACGCAAGTCCCGTCGGCACTGAGGTCGGCAGCGGGCGCAGCGGGCGCAGCGCAAGTCCCCCGGCAGTGAAGAGAGCAGTTGGGGAGGCTCCAGCAAAGAAAATGTTTGCCGAGCAAAATCCCCACGCAAGCTGGCATCCCATAGGGCGGCTCTGAGGCGGAAGGTGAGAGAAGGGCGAGCGGTGACTCACAAAGGGCGGGGCTGCCGGGATCCTCGCTGCTCACCTGAGCGCCGCCAGCCGACTCTGCCTCTCTCGCGCCCGACCGAGATCTGTTGCCAGGGCCCCCCCAGTAACCTTAATTGACCCCTCGTCCTGAGCCAAACCTCAGCCTGACCGCCTCAAGATTGATTGCGGCAGTTGCGCATTGCGCAATAGAAAAAATGTTCGCTCGCGAGGGCCGGGTCGCAGCTCCGTGATTTGATTAGTGGCGCCTTCTCTTATCAATATTTGCGGCTCAGCGCCAATTTGCAATTTCTTCTTTCAGGTTTTGACAGCCGTGACCGAGCAGCCCCCTCCCGGTGCTTTTGAGCCGAAGCTGAACTGCGGCATTTTCCTCGGATCCCCCTCGCCCGGGATTATGGATTGGGAAATTTCATTTTAGGGAGTGGGGGAACAGAAATGCCAGCTCTGCTGGTGGCGAGTGACTCATCTCGGCCATTGTGCGAATTGACTGTCTCGTTGCGGGGTCTCAAATCGGAAGACGGCTTATTCATAATTCACATCTTTGAGACTCATTTACAGGGGTCAACGGACCTCCCCCTTCATGAAACTCATTTCGATGACCTCCTCCGACTTGTACTCGCAAAAAGTTTTCCCTTCACTGAGATGCAATATGAGGGTCAACGAACCACCCCAAAAACTTTTTTGAATAGGTCAGCGGACCCCCCCCCGTATTGAGAACTATTTAGAGGGGTCAGTGGACCTCTCCTCACATTCAGAACCATTTGTAGAAGTCAACGGACCTGCCCTGAGGCTAGTTTAGAGGGGTCAAGGACCTCCCTCCTATTGAGATGATACTCATTAGGAGGGGTCAATGGACCTCCTCCTCTATGAAACGCACTTAGAGGATTGCTCCACACTTAGGACTTACACCTACGAGTTGCAGAAGGGGTCAATGGACCTCCCCTCATTGGGTCTCATTGAGAGGGTCAACGGGCCCAATTTATTAGAGGGGTCAAGGGCCCCCATGCAAAATCTGGCTCCAGTTGCAGTGTTTCAACTGCAATAATTTCGCACAGGAGGGGGGGGGTGGGGCGGTGCCAGTGCGTGAGCAGTTTGGGATCAGCTCGGGAGCTTGAGTCAGCGCCCACGCCTCATCCCCAGCGGCGGCACTTGCTTATCAGATCGGCGCCCTGACTATTTGAGCTGCTGCCGGCGGGAATTAGCAAAAATTAACGCCGTTCGATGGAGAATCTCTGTGAAGCTGCGAACAGCTCAATGGATTATCAGATTAGACCGCTAAAGCCAAAAAGCGCTCTGAGAGCTGAAGCGGTGAGCTGAGTCAGAGGAGCTGAAATTTAGGGCTAAACTCTGCAATATCGGTGACTCAGAACTTTCAACTCCAGTTTATTTAACAGCTGCATCAAATTAATGAATTCAAAGCATGGAGGAGTGCAGGAAAACAACTGGGCTGGGAGTCATAAACACCCAGTTTCAGATGCACCCGCGTCACTTCGAATTTCTGCGCCATGCATGAGGAGTTTTGGCGCCACCGGGGATTAGCAAAACCAGGGACATTTGGCGCCACCAGTGACATTTTGGCGCCACCAGGGATATTTTAGCGCCACCAGGGACATTTTGGCGCCACCAGGGACATTTTGGCGCCACCAGGGATATTTTAGCGCCACCAGGGACATTTGGCGCCACCAGTGACATTTTGGCGCCACCAGGGATATTTTAGCGCCACCAGGGACATTTTGGCGCCACCAGGGACTTTTTGGCGCCACGAGGGAATATTTTGGCACCACCGGGGATATTTTAGCAAAACCAGGGATATTTTGGCGCCACCATGGATATTTTTGCGCCACCAGGGACATTTTGGCGCCACCAGGGAATATTTTGGCGCCACCAGGATATTTTTGCGCCACCGGGGATATTTTGGCGCGACCAGGGATATTTTGGCGCCACCAGGGACATTTTGGCGCCACCAGGGAATATTTTGGCGCCATTAGGGAATATTTTGGCGCCACCGGGATATTTTTGCGTCACCGGGGATATTTTGGCGCGACCAGGAATTTTTTTGGTGCGACCATGCATTATTTTGGCGCGACTAGGGTGATTTTGGCGTCATCTGGGTATTTTGGCGACGTCAGACTGATCTTTGCGCCTTTAGGGATTTTTTGGCACCACCAGGAATTATTCTGGCGCCAACAGGGATATTCGGACGCCACCTGGGTATTCTGGCGCCACCAAGGATAGGGATTAGTTTTGGCGCCGTCAAGGATATTTTGGAGCCGTCAGGGTGATTTTGGTCCCACCATGGATATTTTAGCGCCATGCTCGCTTCTTGGCCGATTATATCAATAAAAATTTGGCGTCATCGAAAGTAGCTCGCGCTATAAAAGGAATCACACTAGCTTAGTATCACATTCAATTAATAATTGTCAGTTGCGGTCTCCGGCCCTGGACTGAATGAGCACTCTGCGCTCACTGGCCGCCGCCCCCGCCCGCACTGCACGGCTCAGCCCCCCCCCCGCCCCAGCTTAGTCAGTTTTGGGGTGTCAGAGGTCGCCGAGGCACCCATGCAGTTGGAATTCGCTTTGTTTAGCCATAGAATTCTAGATAACTAACTGGAAGAGAAGGCTCACTTTTTCGTGGGTCGAAAGCGGACACAACCGGGCCGAGTCATTTTAGCTTGTTTAAACGGCCTGCCTTTCCCTATCCAGGGAATACTCTACATAGAGTATGAGAGTATGTAGAGTATTCCCTGCCCTATCTCAGTCCCACTGACTAAGCGGGGTTTGAGGTGGGCAGGCTCTTCACAAGGCTTGGAAGTTTTTTTGTCCTAGACAGGAGAAAAACCCTTCGGAGGGGAAGGAAGATCCCCGGTAAATCAGTGCTGTTTCTTTGTCTGTGATGCACACGGGGTAACAGGCCCCCCACTTGAAAGCTGAACGCATGCACATTGGGTGTACATTTGCTCGCATGCTTTTGAGGATGCCTTCTCCACTTCACCCTAAATGAAAAATTTATAAAGATTCGATATGATGCATGCTATATCAGAGACTATAGTCAGAGAAAAAGAATTGTTTATAAATACGCAGCTTACAACTACAGGTCTGGATCTGGATATGCAACTACAAATAAAAATCCAGCGGTTCAATCTTCAGGAGCAGAAAGCAGAATATTTTCTCATGTGCTTCCTTTGCATGATTTTCAACTATTTGAAGAGTGGTCGCAACGAATTCGAAGGGTAAACTACCAACCCAGGACAGAATCTCAACTGTTGCACTTTATTGCCACCGATTTTCACACAACGTCACAAGATTCTTAGTGAGCGCAGGAGAAACAGCGACACTCTGAATAAGGAATGATGGTGTGCCGGTGTGCCCTCCATACAACAACAAAATGCGCTGTCAGCCATTCCAGCGAGTCATGGTCATGAGAGACAAGGACAACGTCACACGTTTCAGGGCCTGGGCGCGAACCGCCGGCCGCACCGCCGGCAGAGTCCGGGGCGCCGGCATTAGCCGGCAAGAAGTCGACGAAACACAGACTGCGCGCCTGTCCCCGCCGGTAGGTTGCCTGCAGCGACAGCAGCAGCACTTCCTGCACCGGCTGTGGACTTTAGGACTCGGCTCGGATGATGTGGCCTGCCAGCTGGAGTCGTGGACGGCGCAAAAGTTTGCTGGGAAGGGACAGGCCAGTGCGGCGATAGAGCCCGCATTGGTGACGTGCTCGCAGCCGATCTTAAAGACAGGCCAGCGTGCGCCGCATTGACCTGCTGTTCGAGCGAATCCGTCAGTGTCCAGGTCTCGGTGTTGTACAACAGGACGGTCTCGATCACCGCCTTGAACAACGCCGCCCTCTGGCGGTCAGGCAGGGCCTCGGACTGCAGGACCGCCCTCACGAAACGGAAGGCAACCCAAGCAAGTCCACGGCGACGTGCTAGGTCCTCTGGAACATCAAGCACCATGGTCTGCAGACCGCCGAGGCAGACGAACTGCTGACAGTGCGGAAGCTTCGACACCTGCCTGTCAGCGTCTCGGTGTTCGAAGCACGACGATCTTCTGCGTGTTGACCCCCAGGCCGACGCTCGCAGCAACGCTCACAAGCTGGTCCAGCTGGCGCTGGGCGCGTTCGACGGTCGGCAGGAAGAGACTCGACGAAATCGTCGAGTTTGACCGCGATGTATCAGGTGAAATCGATCGCCGGAAAGTACCGCGATGCAGTGGCGATGGTACCGCGATGTATCTTCTTCATAGATTAGATTAAGCAGCTAATTTTCTGTTCATACTATGATTTTTTACTGATCCCATCCCATGTGTTTACTTTGCGGCTTTGCAAAAATATTAGTTTTGTTAAGATATGTCACAAATACCTTTAGAAACTCTTAATAAGCACTGACTTGTTAATTAAAAAAATAAACTTAAAGAATCAAATATTACTCTTAATAGCAGCAGCCAATTATTAGTGAAAACATTAGTGTTGAATAAGGCAGCCAGAAAACATGCAGGCTCCCACTCGGCCCGGTTGTGTCCGCCCCCCCAAAAAAGCCTTCGCTTCCAGTTAGTTATCTAGAATTCTATGGTTTAGCCATGTTAATCATCGCGGCTGCCGGCCTGTTCTGCTGTTGAGTCACTCGAGCTGCCGCAAACACATTGCAGACTTGTGGAGGCATGTTAAGGTAAGACGGGGGGCTTCCTACATGACAGAGCAGGTTAGCACTCATCTGATCGTGTCCTAAGCTCGTCTGCTGGGTTTCAATTCGAGTCAATGAATATTTGTCACTTTTTTGGACATCACCGGGAAAGGAGAGGAAGAGGGAAGGGATAGGAGAGGAGGGAGAGAGCGGAGAGGAGAGGGGGAGAGGGAGAGGTGAGGGGTAGGGAGAGATAGAGGGAGAGAGAGGAGAGGTAGGGACGGGAGAAGAGAGGGAGAGATCGAGGAGAGGGAGATGAGGAGAGGGAGTAGAGAGGAGAGAAGAGTAGAGGGAGGAGAGGCAGAAGATAAGGAGAGGGGAGGCGGAGTCCGGAGAGAGAAGAAGAAAGAGGTGATTAAGAGAGGAGAGAGTGATTATTAAGAGACCGCTAAAACAAAGGCCGTCAGCCCGATGATGCAGTCCTGGGCTGCCCCCCCCCCAGCCAGCCCCCCATTGTCCGAAACTTCTACAAAGCAAGTAAAATTGCCCAAAAAATGGAAACCGCCGCCCTCCCCCAGCCGCATCGCAAACAGTTGCGGGCGCTCCGAGGGTCCGCGCGACCCCCGCGGCGCTTAGCGTAAGTCACCTGCGGGGAGAGGGACAAGCTTAAGAGTTGCGATAAGGCGGCCCCCAAGTGGCCAGTCATCTGACTGTTCAATAACTCTGCAATGATTCTATTAGTCACCCGCCAGCCACTCGTCCTAATTGCCGGAGATTTCCGCGGCCTCTCCCGTGTTTAACACGCGCGCCCCTTCCGCATTGGGCTTGGCGTGTGTCCTGCGTTATTGAACCTGATTAGTCAGTTGGTCCTGGCGGCCGCGGTAGCAATCTGCTCTGGTTGGCTGGCCGTTGCCTAGCGACCGGCCGGGGAACCCCCTGTCTGTCCGCGGCCTGTGCACTGGCTGGCTGAGTCAGCCAGGGGGTGGGGGCGGGCGGGATTCCCCCGAAGGCCCGCCGCCGCCTCCTCCTCCTCCGCGGGCAGCATAAATTCCCAACTCAGCTCTTCCCCTCTGTTTCGCTCCCTAAGCGGAACACCGTCTGATTCATAATTTCCTCTCGTTCATCGCGTCATCACCGGCTTTCCCGAAGCATCCGCCCTCCCCCGGTTCTCGAATAAAATCCTCGAGTTCGGACTGAGCCAGACTCTTCTTCATCAGTTCGATTCGAGTCCGGTCATTTTTCTCTCGAGCGTAGCATCGCCTCAGCAGTGGCAGATAATCGAATTCATCCCTGATAGCAGCACCCCATCCCGAGTAATCATGCGATCTCAGCAGCCGGGCGAGGACGAGAACAGGACCGTTGCGGCCGCCCCGGCGGCCCAGATCGCGCCGGTGGCGAAGAGGGCGCGGCCCGGCCGGCTGCAGCTCGAGTTTTCGGTGCAGCTTCCGGCGGCGGCGGACTCGGCGGGCCTCGGCTCCCCGCTGAGCCCCATCTCGGCCAACCCCAGCATCCTGGGAGCGCGGAAACGGAGGAAAGGTAAGCGAAGTCTCGGGCTTGAGATGGAGATTTTGATATGCAGTTTTTTGTTGGATCGTCTTGGAATCTGAGACTGAGGTGATGCCAGTTTTAAGTTTTGAGACGCCAGATCCCAGTTTTTAGATGTTAGTTTTGGGTTTGAGAAGTCATTCTCAACTTTTAGGTGTCATTTTTTCGTTTAAAATGTTCGTTTTGGCACTGAGACGTCAGCTTTGAGTCTGTTGAGTCAAAGTTGAGTCTATGGTGTCAACTTTGAGTCTGGGGTGTTCAGGTTTAGGTTTAAGATGTCACTATTTTGATTGAGATATCAGATTCTGGAGTTTCAGATTTGAGTTTCATGTACCAAGAGTTGAGTTAAAGATATCGGATCGAAGTCACAATGTTGATTTTGAGATCGCAGATTTAAGGTCTCAGCTTCGATTTTGAGACCGCAGTTTTTTTGGAGATCGCAGATTTGATTTTGAGACTGCAGATTTGATTTGGAAATTGCAGATTTGATTTTGAACAGGCAAATTAGATTTTGAGAACGCAGATTTGGTTTAGAACTCCCAGCTTTGATTTTGAACTGGCAGATTTGGTTTTGAGCTGGCAGATTTGATTTTTAACTGGGCAGATTTGATTTTGAGACCGCATATTTGATTTGGAGATCGCAGATTTGAGACCGCAGATTTGATTTTGAGCTGGCAGATTTGGTTTAGAACTAACAGATTTGATTTTGAGCTGGCAGATTTGATTTAGAACTGGCAGATTTGATTTTGAGACTGCAGATTTGATTTAGAACTGGCAGATTTGATTTTGAACTGGTAGATTTGATTTTGAGCTGGCAGATTTGATTTAGAACTGGCAGATTTGATTTTGAGCTGGCAGATTTGATTTAGAACCGGCAGATTTGATTTTGAACTGGCAGATTTGATTTTGAGCTGGCAGATTTGATTTAGAACCGGCAGATTTGATTTTGAACTGGCAGATTTGAGTTAGAACTGGCAAATTTGATTTTGAACTAGCAGATTTGATTTTGAACTAGCAGATTTGATTTTGAACTGGCAGATTTGATTTAGAACTAATTGGCAGATTTGATTTTGAACTGGCAGATTTGATTTTGAGCTGGCAAATTTTATTTTGAACTGGCGGAATTGATTTCGAACTGGCAGATTTGATTTTGAGCTGGCAGATTTGAGTTAGAACTGGCAAATTTGATTTTGAACTAGCAGATTTGATTTAGAACTAATTGGCAGATTTGATTTTGAACTGGCAGATTTGATTTAGAACTAATTGGCAGATTTGATTTTGAACTGGCAGAATTGATTTTGAACTGGCAAATTTAATTATGAAAAAATTTATTTCCTAATAAAATAAATTCTGCTTGAGAAGTCAGTTTGATTTGGAGACATCGATTTTGTTCGAAAAATAAGTAATGAATTTCATGTATCCGTCTTTTGCATGCATGCATTGATTGCCTCAGAAAGTTTTATTTTTAAAATCCCCAACCAGAAAAAACCAGTCACCGCTTCCGTCTACTCATTGGCTGCCACTCCCTAAAATGCTGTCATTGCTACTTAAACAAGTAGGCTAGTAGCATGATGCGCACATGACACTAAAATTGAGGCGAGTTTTTGGAGAAATAGCACAGGTTTTAAGCTAAGCAAAACGGACAGCAAGCCTCTGCTTATCTACAAAATACGATCGATATAAAGTTACAGTATTGCCTCTCGCTGCTGTCCTCAGGCAGAGATAAGACATGCCTTATCAGTGCCAGGCCGCTAGTTCACGAAGTCTTATTTTTACCTTTATTGGTCTGATCTTACAAAATCACGTGAGCCCAGCGTGTCCGCCAGACTGTTAGGTCAGGTTTAGAACCAACTGGGCTTATTGCGCAGCTCTTGTGTTCGCTGCATGTTGCACTTTTGTCCCCTCCTTTAACAATTATCAAAGCTGTGAATCAGATACGCAGAATGGCCTGTGTGCTGCCATGCCTGGGGTCTGGCCCGAAGTGAGTCACATCACATGACTGGCATTAGGGCTGGTTGAATTTGTCGGAATTGGCGCGCATTATTGAGGCTATGCAGTGTGGACTAGGCCACTCTGCCCCCTCCCCCCATTGCCCATTGTGCTTGGCAAGCATTCCAGCTATTTACTATGCGCTAGGCGCAGTCAGCATCAACGATTCAATGGCCTGCCTTTCATTCTGGCTCCCATTATCCTGCTCCACTGCTTTAGGCTAAGGCTAAATTCTAGCATGACGTTATAAATGCCTTCATATGCTTCATATGGGCTTATTTTAGGCTACAGGGGCTTAGCGTGCGCAATTTACAGTCAGCTCCCAAGCACTCTAATAGAAATGCCAGCTTGCCCGCACAATAGTAAACCCACTGACTCAGTTGTTGCCCCAGCCGAGCCTGTCGCCCTCCTATTGGCTGGCCGCCGTCGCCCATGACGATCTGCCTCCCCCCTCTATCCCTCTATCTACCCTCTCGTGGGGCACAGGGGCGATGCTAAAAATAGCCTCGAGTCATAGTTGGCTTGGCTAAAATTAGCCGTGCCAGAATAAAACTGGTTCAGCTGCCCCCCGGCCCAAGTCCAAGTCGCGGCTCTGTAGAATCGCAAACGAAGCGGCTTGCAAAGCGTTGACGCAATTTCGTGTGCAAGAATAACCGATATATTTAGTTGGATCTACTTAGTCCAACGGGGTCACGAAAGCCAAACTGGACTCCTCTTTAGCTTAAGGATCTGCGGATCGCCCCATTCCCCAAGCCAAACTGCATTTACTCCTCCAAGCCACAATCATTCGCTCTCAAAGACAAGATTTCACCTAATTCTCACCGGGCCGAACTCAACTGAGCATGGTGCTGTGCCGCAAAAACCGTCCATGTGGTCTCAAGTTTAGCGGCGGAGGCGGCGGCGGCAGCGGCGGCTGCACCGGTGGCCAGGCCACGGCCCCGGTGGTCAGCCAGCAGCTGCCGGCCGGCTGCGGCCTGCAGGCTCACCTGGCTGCTAAGCAGGGCTCGAACCAACGCCTTTCAGGCAGCGGCTTGCACGAGTTCCATTCTTTGGCCGGCAAGCAGCAGTCGACGGCGAACGGCAACAGCGAGGACTGCGACGACGAGGCCGCTATGGAAACGGCTCAGCTGCCCAACGTGGGCCCAACCTGCGTGCTGCCCCATCTGTACATTGGCTCGCAGGCTGATGCCCTGGACGCTGAGGTCATGCAGCGCTTCGGCATCACGCACGTCATCAACGTGAGCATCTCCTGTCCGCAGTCGCAGCACGTGCCAGACAGCAACTTCCTGCGGATCCCGGTTAACGACGGCTACACAGATAAACTGCTGCCGCACTTCCAGCGGGCTTTCAGCTTTCTCGGTGAGTTCAGTTCGGGAGGAGCCGCTCGCACGCTCGGGCGCGGGGGGGAGATTTTGGACATTTTAAGCGAGACGAAGACTTCAAATTCATTTTTCTAAGAAATAAAGCGCCCTCGCTTAGCGAATTCTCACAGCCATAGGAAACATGAAGTAGCAGTGAAAATCTGCTAATTCTCTCTACAGGCTTCCATTCAGAGATTTTTTATATCGCTGATATTGCGCGAATGACGCGCACCGCTTGGCAATCGGTGACTCATTTGGTCAGTGGTGCAGAGCTAGGCTGCGTTTGACCTTTGCGCAATCAAATTCCCAATATTTTATTGCAAGCCCGGCCGGCCCGCCCTGCCCCGGCCATTAGCGGCCTGCCGATGGGGCGGGCTGAATGCCGATGCAGGGCGTCGCTGAGTCACCGCGGGCCTGCAGTTCCGCCGGACCGCATGGGCCAGGGCGGGATCCTCAGATCCGTCATTGTTTTACCCACACCAGCCTCTTGCTAGGGTTACTAAGGAGATTTTCTTTCTCTCTAACTCAGAACGCGTGCGCGAGTCCTCCGGCCGCTGCCTGGTCCACTGCTTGGCAGGCATCTCCCGGTCGCCGACTCTCTCCATTGCCTACATCATGAAGCACAGGTGCATGAGCCAGGATGAGGCGTACAGGTATGCGTCATTTCTCATTTCTCACCGTCATTTTTCGAATGCGATTTAATTGACAGGCCCATTGCAATTTTGCCCGCCAACCATCCCGATGCTCTGGCAGATTCGTAAAACAACGCCGGCGCCACATCTCGCCAAACTTCAACTTCCTTGGCCAGCTGCTCGAATTCGAGCGCCAGCTCAGGCGCTCAGGCGAAGCGGCGGCCGCGGGGGAGCGGCCCGAGGCGAAGCGTCAGCGGACCAGCGACCGCAGCCCCACCAGCGCACTCTCGCAGCTCAGCTTCGGCGTCTTGCCCACCGTTGGCAGCGAAATCATGGTCAGACGGCCGAGGAGCGTCCTCATCCAGGGCGATGGCTTCGTCGGCGGCGGCATCAGCGGCCCCATCTGGGAGCAGCCTGTCCGGCGGAGCCGGTCCTCCGACGCCTTCCTGGACCTCGAAGACGAGGCTGTCCGGTCCTGCGAGGAAACGGCTGTAGGCCCGGTGGCCTGCCTGTCCTAGCGGGCTCTTCTTCCAGAGGCAGGAAACAGAAATCTTCCTGGCGAACTCCCGAACTCTCCGCTTGCGCTGTGCCTGTGCGAACCTGAACTCCCCTGTACGGTACGAAGGCCGCCCTTCCCGCCTTGCATGGCATTCGCAACGCCTGTTACTGCAGTCCCCCAGTGTGTCTGTTCCGTTGTCATGCTTTATCCCCGTCTGCCTTTGAATCCTGCGCGTTCTCTCTACGGCTGGGCCCTGCACCCGACGATCCCCCGCCCCGCTGCGAGAGTTTTGGCTCGAAGGCATTGCGGCAGTTGCGCTTTCCAAATGAAATAATTGAATGCACACTTAAGCTTCGAAACTTGTTCTGAAGATACCTGGCGAATAAAGTGCCACGCATTCAGACCTTGCTTCACACCGCAGATGTACTTTTATGCTTAACCAGAAATCCGCTGGTGCCAGTCGAGCCAGACCTCCCCAGCCCCGGTTTATCCCTCGCCTGTACAGTGAATGGTGCAGGTAAACTGTTGGGTGCAGGTGGGGAACTGCTTTTATTGTCTGTACAAAGCTCATTAAGCTGCACCCGGCTGCACTACAGAAGCATTGATCGTGCCATCAGAACTGTCGTCTGCTGCCCTGGCTGCAGTGCCAACGAACTCCTCGCTACAATATATTGATAATTCTAATTCTAAAAAAGCAGTTATCACTAAGCATATGAAACGTTTCTGCTGTTAGTCGTCGATTTAGTTCACTCTTTGGTAGTTCTGACTCTTACGAGCGTATGACAGTAGATTTTCTATAAAGCGCTCCATATTGGCGTGGGTCGCAGCTCACTTAAAAATAATCGATTAACTGTCAATCTTGAGAACTTTTCGCCCCCCCGGCCCCCCAAGGTAAAATGCTTGAGCATGTCTAACTATGGCAGACCTCTGCAGAGCTGGGGCATCGTCAAACTGTATGCTGAGGCAACCCTCTAGTTTAAGGTGGGTCAAAGTTGGGTCAGGGCCGATACTTTACACCATGCCAGCAATTGTGAGTCACGGCGCCTGTAAAACTGAGTCATTTCGGCTAGCTCAAGGTGCGGAGGAACCTCTTACACTATGCTAGATGTAACATGTAACACACGAGGCCAGACATTGTGGCAGAGAATTTTCGAATGCTGCACTGCCGCAACAGTTGCCGATTTCTCGCAGGCGGAGAATGAGTCACCCTGAGCAGCCCACAGTTGTCTTTTGTCTGAGAAGGCAGTCAGAGTAAAGTTTTGTGGAGAAACCACTGGTTAAACCAAACGGGACCTGTGTGAGAAACAAGAATTCTTGATAGCTTCTCAACTGTCGTTCTGAGTAGTTTGCCAAGCAATCAGTGATTGTGTCAAATTCTGCATAATCGCACAGCTGTTGCGCTTTAAACAACTCGAACAGCGCCCTGTAACCCTGCCCCCAGTGAGCAGTGCTCGATCTATACTGCTGGAAATTTCTGTCATGAACTAGCCTCGGCAGGTATGAATGTAGTGCAGGCGCACCTGAGGTAATGGAAAACTGTAAAAATAGAATAGAAGTACTTGAAAAAAGAGACATTGTGCAAGAGCCACAGATACTAGGTGAAACATACCCTTCGCATTCCGTGTATGTTACTTGTAGTAGAAATGCGGCGCTGTTCTGTTTAAAAGTAGGCGAGTTTATTTAATAGACAAGCTGAACAGAAATCAAATTTGAACTGCGAGGACGAATTTCGCCGTTGCGTCAACCAGTAGGGAAGCGGATCGCCTCTGCGGCTTGTGTGAGAGCTGCGCAATCATTGGAGACTGGCGCCCTAGCTGCATCGCCGGCACGAGCTACTCTCCATCATCAGCTCTGGTCAGCCAGCCATAGAGATTAGCAATCAGGCTGGGCAAACAAATCGCGGTCGTGGCGCCGGACACTGCGCAAACACACCGGTCTAGGTCAGGCCGCCTCGTCTCAAGGGGCTCAAATTTGCTCCCGGAAGGAGCTCGGGGGGGGGGGCGGCGAGGAGGCTGCAGCGATCCACCCGATGTCCAGCGGTGGATTTCTGACCCTGAAATTTGTCCTAAGTTAAGATCGAGACAGCCGCCCACTCTGTTTCATGCGGGAGTTCCCAGCTTCCCAGAATGCAGGCGGATATTTTTGCTGCTGAGACACCGGCAATATTTGCACCCCATCAGCCTCTCCTCAGTAGGAAGTGCAGCCGGATCAAATGAGAGGGGAGCGGCGTATCGGAGCCGAAACCTGAGCTCCGTGTCTACTCACTTCTTTTTCTACTTCACCTTCAAGCTGCTTTCCAGCTATCTGCTCAGCCACTTGCCCTCTCCCTCACCAGCTGCTTCTCATCCCTATCTGCGATTGGCTGCGGCAGCAAATTGACTCTGCGATGCACATGGGAGGAGGAGGCGGAGGAGGCGGACGGACTGCGATGCAGGGAAAAGCTCTCGAGCCGGGACTAAGCTGCTCGAGCTTGAGTTTCAGCTGAGGTGTAATTAGCCACATCCAGCAGCTAGAAACGGAACTCCGAGTAGCATTGAGCGAAATCTGTCATGCAGCGTCAAGACATCGCAATCGTGGTCCTCTGCTCGCTCCTCGGCTTTTTTGTCTGCGCTGGGATCCTCGCCTTTTTCTGCTGGCGTCGGCGAATTACTTCGAAGTTCGGGCCGCTGCTCTGCAAGGAGTCTGGCCGAGCTGACAGCAGCGGCTGTGGTGCCAGCGGTCGCAGCGGAGGCGGGGGCTATCGGACTTTCTACTCGTGGCGGCGCCGCTCGCTCTCGGGCAGCACCGAGACGGAGGGTCTCTCGGAAGGGGCAGCTGGCGTTCCTTCGAGCTCGGCGACGACGGAATCCCCGCTGCATCTGACGGCAGGGCGAAGCAACGAGTGCCCAGCGACGCTGTCTGGCGAAGGTGCCATGAGGTACCTGCGCCGTCAGCGCCGCTCTTCGTCCTTCAACGATCTGCACCGGCCAACGGATGGCGACGCTCGCAGCGAGGAAGCTGCTTGGGCCGAGTTCGGCCTCGACCCGGCGCTGTACTTGTCCGACGAGGCCGCGCACGAGACGTCCCTGGGCAAGCTGTGCGTCTGCCTGGACTGGCTGCCCGCCAGGGCGCTGCTGATCGTCACCGTGGTGAGCGCTCGCTGCCTCGTGCGTTGCACGCCGCGCAACACCGGATTTTTCTACGTGACCCTCCGGCTGAGCGGGCCTCACGGCGACGGTCACAAGCGCAGCACCCACGCTGTCTGCGCCGCCTGCAACCCCCGTTTCGACAGGCAGTTCAGCCTCCCCTGCCAGCCGGACCAGCTGAGCCAGGCCGGTCTGCTTCTCAAAGTCAAGGAGAAAGTTACGGTGGGCAAGCCTCGCCTAATCGGAAGCTGTATCCTGCAGCTGGGCTCCCTCGGTGACCTCACGCGAAAGGAGATTTGGCGAGACCTGCAGCCGGAGGTGAGCCCCCAGTCCCCATACGTCTCTCTTATCTTCTCATCCCAGTTTCGCATCCCCAGTCGAAAAAGCCCCTGCTGTAATTTTTTATCCTCTGCTAACTCACGAGTCGCGAGTTGCCGCCTCAGCTGCTCCCCTCAGTCTGCACTTTAAAGCGTTTCAAAAAATCTTTTTTACAGGTCTGGCATCGGGCAGAAAGCAGGGGTAAAAAGGTGAGGAACTGCTGGATGGGGAAGCCAAACTGAAGCAGAAGCCGCGAGTAGCCTCAGGCGGAAAGTTACCCCCCTCCTGCCGGCCCCGCCCCCCCCCCCGATGGATCGTACGCGTTGCAGCAGTCAACTACTCTGTCCTGCATCCCCTTTCATTTATGAATTCGCAGAGGAGGCTCGGCAGGGGATTTCGTGACTGAATGAGCTGAATGGGAGGCGAAAGCCGGCATTAAAAGGAAAGAGCGGGGTGGATTCCTGACGAACTGAAGAACAAATGGAGTGGGCGGATCCACGACTCCGAGAACGGGCTTGAGCGGGGGGCACCGCCTCTCTGCGCCCCCAAGAGCGGTTTGGGAAAAAACGAAAATCGATGCTGCTCTCAGCCCGCCTTTGTCTCAAAGGGCGTTCACTCATCGCACAGGTGCTTTGCCAGCGGCCTCTGATCGCCTTTGATTGTCGCTTTACGGTCAATCACTGCTGAAAGGCTATTTTCATCGTTAGACATTTTCACGAATAGTTCATTACTTTGAAACGGCCGTACAAGGGAACAGGGGGTGGCTTCGAAATTCAGGACGCTAAGCCTCACGTGGGATGAGGGGCTTTTGGACGTCAAAAAATCCGCAATCTGTATGGAACTAACTGGGCTGCATAATTTCACTGCGGCACTTGACAGTTCAGCGGCCTAATTTTCCCTGCTAATGGGTGGCCATGTTTTTCGTAGATAAGAGCTGCTTGCTTGCTCAAAGAGGAAATTTTTCTGTTTTGCCTGGGGAATTTTTAATTACTGAGCTCTGCTGGCTGAGCTCATCCGATGCATCTTTTTACAGAGTCAGATTTCGAGGCGTCCCAGGCGCGGGGATTTTGGGACGCTGTTATGTCCGTGATTTGTTTCTGCCCACATCTGTAGCCTTATTGACATGCCTTCATTGGCAACATGCTCGCTCTCCGCTTCCACAGACATGCCTGCGTGCTGCATCTCAGGTTTTGGTCTCTCTCACTCTCTCGTTGTCTTAGGACGCAGGGAGCAATATTTCTCTAGCCTCCCAAGCTTTTGTGCAAATTTATCTTTAAAGACACGCGCAACTAATGCGGGACGTCGCCTTCCCGAAATCCCCTCAGCAACCGCCCAGCGGCCCTCCAGCGCGAATTCACATGTCCCTGAGCTACAGCGGATCGCGTCGCATTCTCCTGGTTGGTCTGCTCGAGTGCCGCGATCTCAAGGTCAAGGACACCGACTGTGAGTGATGATGGCAGCTGGGTTTTCCCAGTCTGGGCCGGTGTCGGTGCAGATTTATGCAGTCGGTTTCGAAAACAGTATCGCAATATTTGAGCTGGCAGTCACAAAGCATTTGGCTCTGGCGACTCAGCCAAGCGAAATGGCGGGAAGTGAGCTCGCCCATTGCGCTTGGTCCAGCCGACTAGAAAAAGTCCTGTCACTACCCAACCCCAGCTCATAAACAATGACTCGAGCTTTGATTAAGGAAGGCGGTCCGTCAGGAGATCCCAGACTAGGGAAAGGGACGTGAGCGCATCCGCTTCGCATATCCTGGAAAACTGAAGCTTACTCACGTGGGCAAAATAGCGGGCACAGAAGATATTTTGCTGCAACAGAACGCCTCTATAAATTTGCATCCCGCAGCGGCCGTGTACCTCAGGGCCAGCATCATGGCCAAGGAGCGGACTGTCAAGACAAAGAAGACCCCGCTAATTAAAGAGGCCCTGGCCAGCCCCAGCATTCGAGAGGAGCTCGCCTTCCAACTGGCACAGGACGTCACGGATGAAGTCTACTTGTTCGTGCTGATCTGCGCCAAATCGAAGCGAGGCTCGCACCGCCTGCTCGGCAAGACGGTGGTCGGGCCCGTCCGCTACGCCGAGGGCAGCGGCGTCGACCAGTGGAACGACTGCTTCCGCAACCAGCCGAGCATCGTTTACCAGTGGCACGACGTCTACTGAGGGCCTGCACAAGGCGTCCGGAAGAAAATGTACTAGCAAATTTCCTTAGAAAGATTTACTAAAATTATTGATGTCGTGCGTCCCTCCAGCTGCAGAGAACTGTGAAATAATCGGGTCTGCGCGTCTTGAATCGAAAAAATAAATTTGCACAGGCCGCTTTGGATCTAAGTCGGAATTTTTCATGCTCCCAGGGGATCTGAGAAAATTATTAGAGAAAATAGAGGGCGGAGCGATGGGTCCGTCTGGCGCTCATCTATTTTATGTCCTGGCAGAGCCGTGTTACGATGCGCCTTCTTCCTGGTTAATAATTGAAGTTTCGTGACCTTAGAGACAGACAGCTAGCTGCATCTGTGCGCCTGCGGCCCTCCGAGGCAGAAATGCGCGGGCATGCGCCGGGGCAATTCAACGGCTCGGCCACGCTGACCATGGCACTTGGCTACAGTAATTAGTAGCCTATCGAGCCTTTGCGAATCCGGGGCGCTTTTCAATCACTGTGACCGGTCAGTTCCGACCAAGCACGCGTGTGCAGACATGCATGCAGAGTTCCATTTTTAATCTGACGTTATTCTTTGCCTGAATCTGTATAATTAATAAAAGCAGAATGGCGCTTGACATCAAGCAGCATTGCTACTCAATATCTCACGCGTGCATCTTTTCAAAAGTATATTCCATAGCATCCCTCACTCCGTTAGGTGTTGGTAATGCCAGACAGGGCCTGTCTCGAGCGGCAGAACTAAAGTGTGCAAAATAATAATTGAAAAGGCAAGGAAAGTAAAGTGCACAGTGCATACTGCATGAGTAAGCAAAGCTGATTCTCAAGAGTCTGGGAGCTTGTCCACCTCAATATTCTTGATTTTGTTGTTCTTCAACCAACCCTCGAAGTAGTAGCCTTCCTCAGTGACTCCTCTCTGCTGAAACCAGTCTTTGTCACCGCGCATATACTTCAGCGTAATCGCGCCAAAATCGGTTTGGCCTTTGGCGAATTTCTGTGAGAGTTTTAAGGAAAAAAACCAGAATGAGCAGTGTAACAATTAAGCTAAATTACATATTACAATTACATTACTGTTGTGAATCAATCTGGCTGGGTTGAAACGCTCTACATTTGTCCGCCGCACTGTCTATGGTCAAAACAAAGTTCAGCCCTCCATCAGCCAGTCTACATCAATACGTATATCATAGATCTGCACTCGACCATAGACAATAAAACTAATCAACTGTGGAAGCTCGCATCCAATCTGCACTCTCACAGACTGCAAGTCAAGCAAACTGGTTGAGGCTCTTCTCTGTGGTTTAAAGACAATCAAGTAGAGAATTTCAAAGCAAGTATTCCGACCACAGACCTTGATTTTTTACACCTGGGGCCTATTTCATAAAGCACTTGTAGGACAAATTACAAGTGCCAAGGGACAATTCCGCAAAATAATGCGTTTCATAAAAACAAGCTACAACTTGACAAATCGACAAGTTACAAGTGACAAGTGACAAGCGAAATTTGACAAATACAATCGCTTCTTCAGGGGTTTCGTCGATAGACATGCACAAAGCTGGATGCTTCTGTGTGAAAGTACTTCCTCTTGTCTTGTGTTTTTGACAAGTCGCTGTGACACTTGTAGCTTTATTAAAACTGTGTATTAAAGTCCAAGAAAAACGCAGAGGCCGTTTTTAAATCAAGTCTGTCTAAAACACAGATCCTAAAATTGTGGTAGGTGGTCTAAAGGCTGGACCGATTTCATATGGTGTCTCAACCATAGATAAAATTGAGCTGTTTTTAACCCGAGTGAGGACCTATGTTGTCATTTGTCGACTTGTCACTTGTGACTTGTAGCTTTTTTATGAAATCGGCCCCTGGTGCTAATTTTCAATGGAATTATCCACTTGATTTTACTGCAATGCTACGAGCTCTGCTATACCCATCCTCAGATGAATTTTTAGTTTACTCAAACTCGGTTCTAAACGTGGCACCGGAAAGTCACACGAAAGCTTACGGAGTTGCAGGCTTGGCACTCCACTACATATGAGTAATCGTACTGGAAAGGATCGTAGCAGCCGTCCTTCATCATGTAGAGTCGCACCTGATCCTCGGGATGAGAACATTTGGCTGACGGCGGCGGACTTGGCTGAGAGTCTGACTTCATGCTGATCTGGTATTGGCGATACATTTTTGATGAGCCACGGTGAGAAAGTGCTGCAAAATGTTCAACTATGCTCTCGGTGCACTGCTGCCTGGACTATACAATGCTCTTATAAAGCTGCTACATTGCCTTCACCCAACAGATAGGCTATATGTATTCAAGTGTACTCTGGGCTAGATTTAGGAAACTGTACAGTAGGCAGCGCTGCGTAGACAACAATAAGGTTGGGGGGGTTAAACTTGTACAGGTAGCTATGACTACAGCTTTCTCAGGTGTCCACAGCGCGTCCAATTACTTGCACTAAAAGCAGGGAGAGTGGAACCCACTTAAAGAGCTGTGTCTGGGTCCGAGTGTGCTAGAGGGGAAGATTTTGAAGAGCTCATAATGCGTCGGTGTTCTACGTAGTGCTCTGCGTATGTGCTGATGGCAATTCGCCCGGCTGCTGTGTGCCATGCTGGCACGGCTGCAAGGCTGTGACTGCTCTTAAAGTGCTATTTGGGCATCTATGAGCGCCCCGGGGGTCTTGTCTTGGGGTGTAAAGTTCTTGGGGTGTAAAGTTATACCACGTAGATTGATTTGGCGCGCAAGATGATTGGCTGTTGGGTGAGAGGGTGTACATTGCACATGTGAAAGGACATGTTAGCAGTGAATAGCGATATATTTATATTTCACCGAAACCAATCATAGCATTTATAACGCGGAGAAATTCAAGACTCCGGCAGCTTATCGACTTCATCGTAGTGGATTTTGTACTCCTCCAGCCAGGCCATGAAGAAGTAGTCATTGAAGGTGACGCCCCGCTGCTGAAACCAGTCCTGCTCGCCGCGAATCAGCCGCAGGTAAATGCCGCCGTTGTCTGACGGGCCTCTGGCGAAAGTCTGCGCGAATTGACAGAAAGAGTGAGAGGGCTTGAGTCGGATTCAGGGACCGTAAGGAGTGCTTCATTTTAAGGGCGAATTATGAAAAATCAGCCGGTTTAACTACGAGCAGTTGAACCCACTTTATTAACTGGACGGCAGGGCCCGAGCGGAAGCCAAATTTTCTTCAACTTCTTCAACAACTGATTAGTGCCAGCTTCCTCTTATAGCTAAGTGTAGTTCTTGGTTGGAATCAAACTTGAGCACTTTTTTATACGTGATTTGAGAGGTCCTAATTAAGCTAGCTGCTCAAATGGGGTGAACAGGGCGTTGCCATGAATTTAATGGTGGGGGAACAAGGCCAACAATTCATAGCAAACATATTTGTCCATGACAATTTTACTCGAATAAGGTAACTTATAAAACTGAAGAAGGAATTGGTTCGTAAGAAAATGTGCTTTTTAAATTGTTTTATATGAATATTTTTGCTCCTTGCCTATCGCGCCCCCGAAGGGGGGCACTAGATTGCTAGTACGCTCGTACATGATTAAATTCATACACGTCCATTATTTTAAGAATCGGTGTTGTCAGTGATCATTTTAGCGCCACAGACACTCATTTTAGCGCCGCAGGCACTCATTTTGGCGCCGCAGGCACTCATTTTAGCGCCACAGACACTCATTTTGGCGCCGCAGGCACTCATTTTGGCGCCGCAGGCACTCATTTTAGCGCCACAGACACTCATTTTGGCGCCGCAGGCACTCATTTTGGCGCCGCAGGCACTCATTTTAGCGCCACAGACACTCATTTTGGCGCCGCAGGCACTCATTTTAGCGCCACAGACACTCATTTTAGCGCCGCAGGCACTCATTTTAGCGCCACAGACACTCATTTTGGCGCCTCGGTCACTCATTTTAGCGCCACAGACACTCATTTTGGCGCCACAGACACTCATTTTGGCGCCGCAGGCACTTATCTCATTTTAGCGCCACAGGCACTCTATTTTTTCGCATTGAAGAAAAATTATTGATTTCCCCAACGGTTTACAAGGTGGAGTGGGGGGGACAAAGCATTGACATGTCCCCCAATAACTTTTACTGGGGGGGGGGGCATGCCCTCTATTACCCCCCGGTGGCGACGCCCCTGGTGGTGAAAACATCCAAGCCTCCTGAATGTGTGTCCAGAGGTCCTCAAAGACCCGTCGCTGGCCCACAATAGCCTACTGAAAGTCTTACGGCTCTGCAGAGTTGGCACTCGGCCACAAACGAATAGTCATACTAGCCGTGATCATAGCAGCCATCCTGCACCATGTGGAACCGCACTCGATCCTCGGGATGGGAGCCCTTTGTTGCTGGGGGACTTGGCCTCATGCAGCTGCGGCAGAGGCTTTCACGCTGTTCTGGTACTGTCATGGTCAGTGAGAAAAGTGTAAAATTATTGGGAGTGGGCAAGAATCAGCTCATGCACTGAGCCACTGAACGCACGGAGCTTTTTAGACCCCCCCCCATCTGCAGTGCTCACCCCAGAGACAGGCAGTGTACTCAGCGCTTCTCAAGGCCAGATAATGAACAATACTGTACATTGCTGGCTTTCGCACTCTGAGTTGCAACAGTAGAAGGGATTGAAAGGAAAGCTCTTCTAGTAGCCATATGGTAGCCCCCTCCGACTCAGCGGCCCCTCCAAGCTCTCCACTTAGTTCTTTCTGAGTTAAGATAATCCATGCAGTGCTTCATTATTCAGTCATAGAGAATTAATATATGATAATTGACAGCCAACTGAATTTTCGTAAGCATTGTGACAAAGAGAAAAAAACAGAAAAGATACTTTTGGTTTTGCTGTCATCTGGCTGCCGAAGATGCATAAAAATACCATCTGGCTCACTTTCAAATCGCATGCGCGACACAACGACACCTCCAAACAGCTACAGAATGTCCATCAGGAATAGACACGAAGAAAATAATTGAACCATATGGCTTATAAATATAATGACATGTTGGGGGGGTTGTCGCTGACTATTGACTGGCTTGCTATTAAACTTTGACTCACTTTGTGCGCTGCTTACCACGCCAAGCGTGCACCCCATCATGCGTACATCAATGCGTACATAACGTACTTCCTATATACTAAAAATGAGTTGTCTGTATGTGGGTAGGTATGCGATAGATTTCAGAAAAAAAGGCTCAACCGATTTTCTTCAAACTTGCACCATTCGATCAGAAATTTTCCTGGGACGGTACATGCATCTTGGCTAAGAAATTGCTCAATTTTAAAGGGATTAAATATTCGAAAAACATGCTTTTTTGCAAAGGTCAAGCAGCTCTTTCGACCTGAAATGCATTGTAAAAATGCTAGAGAAAAAACTGACTGACTGAATTCTGATTGTGATAAAGATTGCATAACAGCTGAATTGTACCTCCGCCTTGAATTGCGTCACAGTGTTGAAAACACTGTGTAGAAGCATATTACGAGACTTGATTTAGACTGCGTAACCATACTGACCGATTGAAAAATTGATTATGTCATAACTGCTTCGTGCTCATCTTATAGTGTAATTTTTGTTAAACATAAAAGAAGCGTCATGAAAAACCTAAAAAATGCTAGCGTCGAGGCTTACTAATTCAGAACCACAAGTGTCATAAAAATCGTAAAAGAAGTGTCATTTTAAGCATGAAAAGTTCCTGTAAAGCATAGAAGAAGCGCGAATATTCGAATAACACACATGCCTTTCTGCAAGGGTCAAGCAGAACTTCCTACTGTGAGCCATTCTGATTGGAATTAAACTTTGCAGCGCCCAGTAAAGTAGTATTTTTTGTCGCCAGGCTAGAGAACTATAAATGTACACTGCGAGAAAAGATTGTACATTATAAAATCTTCCCGTGCACAATTGACATACTAACTTTAAATGCTGGAGAGAGGGAGAGTGAGAGAGTGAAATACATGCACATATATACAGTATCTAATTGATTCACAATATACGAACCATGTTTGAGACTGACCCTCCAAAATGTAATAAAACCGTCTGATTATAAAAAAGTCCAAAAGTGCCACAGAGATAGATGTACATTGGCTACTGAGGCTTGCGCCTCCTTCAGAAAATTTATCTGAATCCTTTCACATAGGAGAGTTAGAGTTAGGTGTTTGAGAGAGAGTATTGAATAATAAAAAGAGTCCTGACCAATTAGCAGGCGGGTATTGGAGAGAATTTAGGCTTGCTGTACACACTGACAGTCTAACAGTGTACAAATGGTGTCCAGCTTTTTGGGATTGGGTGGTTGCTGAGTTTAAAACGCGTGACATTATAGACTTCATACCTTTCTCTTTTCTCGCACACAACCCCTACTATCCTTTCTTTTCATTATAACTCAAAATTCTTATCTTTCAATTTGAATTCCAATATGGCTCGACGTGGCACCAGCGCATTGAAGAAGAGCAGAGATGCCAAGAAGAAGCGTCAGCAAGAGAGTGCCGTTGAGCGAGAGGAGCGGCTGGCTGGACTGCGGCAGCAGAAGAATGAGCGAACGGCCATGGAGACTGACGCGCAGCGAGAAGAGCGGTTGGCTGGACTGCGGCAGCAGAAGGCTGAGCGAACGGCCATGGAGACTGACGCGCAGCGAGAAGAGCGGCTGGCTGGACACCGGCAGCAGGAGGCTGAGCGAAGGGCAACTGAAACCGACGCTCAGCGAGAAGAGCGCCTGACGAGACTCCGGCAGGAAAATGCTGAGCGAAGGGCAACGGAAACAGACGCTCAGCGAGAAGAGCGTAGATCTGGAGACAGAACTCGTGCGGAGAAGCGACGCGCTTCAGAAACCGAAGAGCAACGAAGAGCTCGAGTGGAAGCCGAGCAAATTCGCCGTCGAGGAGTGTCGGCTGGCAGGTAGGATGACATTTTAATTGGAGCTATATATTTTATAGCTATATAAAATCCAAGTGCCCTTTGTGCCTAATTCGGGGTATTTTCTATCTTAGCTGATGTTTTATTGGTACTTGGGCATATAATTAAAAACTGGAATCTGTTTCGTGCATTTTTTCTCATCTTTTCAAGTCGATTGCTTTCCAAGAGTTTTATTTAAGAGATCAGTATAGAATAGCATAAAATTTATTCGTCACTACTTTAATTACCGGCAAATGAAGTTGTGTATAATTTTTTTCCTATATTCCAGGTTTGATAGTAGTGAGTTGGCCACACCGTCTGTGGTACCTTTTGATGCGTTGCGCATAATTCGCATTCCTGGTGATGGGAACTGTTTTTTTTATGCAGTCTGTGATCAGTTGCAGGGCACTCCACTTGAGACCGATGCGGCATCTTTAAGACACGAGCTGACGAGCCGTGTAGTGCAGATTATGCCAGAATTGATTGAACAAGGCTTTGTTTTGCCAGAAAATGCTGATTTCATTGTTGATTCCTCTTTTTCTGAAGGCACATATGTGCCTGATGAAGTTGTTCCGCTTTTAAGCCGTTGTTTTAATGTTGATCTGGTGATTTATCAAGAAAACGGCACTGTACTGCAGTACTGTATGTCCCCTTTGCAGCCACCGATTGCAATCGTCCGAATTCTTTTGCGTCATGAGCATTATGAGTCATTGCGATTTGCTAATCCGATTCCAGTTTCTGAGCCCATTGTAGATGCAGAGGAGCCAAGATTAACTCAGCAGAGTGCATGTCATTTTGGCGCAAGACCTGCTCAAGAGAGGTAGGTCATTGGTGTGACTGGTCATCATAATTTATTTGTCATCGAACTCAAGTTGTTTTATTCCAATAAATTTTTTTGTAAGCTGAAAGATTAACTGGGAAAACTGTTTGCCATTAATCCTTCCTAATCCTAATCCTTCTAATCACAGGCCAGAACGGATTATCAGGCCTGAAGCGCCAGCCCATAACTGTGGCCCAATGGACAGAGCATGCGACCAATGCGGTGCATTACTTTGGTGCTCTGAGACGAGGAATTTCTGCTGCGCCAAAGGCAAGGTGAAGCTGCCCAGCCGCACCGTGCCTCAAGTGCTGGCAGATCTGTACCTGGGGCGGCACAGAATGAGTGCCGAGTTCCTGACCAACATTCGGAGTTACAACTCGGCGCTGCACCTGACATCGCTGGGTGCCAAACTGCGGTTGGTGCCAGGCTGGTGTCCCAGCTTCATCATCAGCGGCCAGTTGCATCACAACACGGCGCCGCTGTTTGCAGAGGATTCAGCTGAGCCCCATGGCTGGCAGGTGTATTTCAATGATCGCGAACTTGAAAGCCGCCAGAGTCTCAGCCAGAAGGTGAAGCCGGAGCTACTGGAGCTATTGCAGACGCTGCTTCACGAGTGCAACGGCTATGTCCGCAGCCTGAGGGCAGTCGCTCATCGAATCAGTCAAGATCCGGAGTTGGGAGATGCGCGAATCGTAATTCACCCTGACCGTCGACCATCTGGGGAACACATTCGGTATGTCTGCAAGACATTCTAATAAGATATTTTGCGTAATAAATTATCCAATTATCCAATTTGTACAGACTCTGTATCCCACAAACTCCGTTCAAAATCAGGCGCTACAACTTGCCTACGGCGAACGAGGTCGGTATCCTGATTGTGGAGGACAATGAGAACACACCGGCCAGTCGGGACGTCGTGATTCAACTGCGTGGTGGCGGTTCCCAGAGAATCAGCGAGACGCACCGCTCATATGACCCGCTGGAGTATGTGCTGCTGTTCCCGAATGGCGAAGATGGCTGGCACCCGGAGTTGCTGATGAGTAATGGCAAGAAATTAACGCCCATGAAATACTATGCGAGCGAAATCATGGTGCGAGCGGGCCAGTTCAGTGTGCTGCACTATGGCCGAAGATTATTTCAGCAGTACTTGGTGGACATGTGTGCCAAGATTGAGGCAGAGAGGCTGCTGTATTTGCGGACCCATCAGCAGGACCTGCGCAGCGAGACATACAGCGGTCTGTGGGACGCTCTGTTTGCAGCTGATGGCAGGTCTACCGACAGAGATCCGAGTGACATAGGCAAGCCCGCGCATGTGCTTCTGTCTTCGAGCTTCGTTGGCGGGCCAAGGTACCTGATGGAGAGGCTACAGGACGCTATGACCTATGTTCACAAGTTCGGTAAGCCGGACCTGTTTGTCACCGCAACGTGCAATCCGAAATGGCCGGAGATCAGCGCTCAGCTGCTGCCTGGACAGCGGGCAGAAGACCGGCCGGACATTGTTAGCCGAGTCTTTGAAATGAAGAGCAAAGCTCTTCTGGCCCAGTTGACCAAGCGCTATGGGAAAGAGGCCGCTCACGTTTGCTCACTGGAGTACCAGAAGCGTGGTGAGTAAAAATTCTGACTTGCAAGAATCAAAGTTTTAAGATTTATTAAAATTTAGATTTACAAAGGTTTTGTGATATTTTTTAATACTTTTTTGACGCTCCAGGTCTTCCCCATGTGCACTTTCTGCTGTGGCTCATGAGCGGTCAGCGAGTGACTCCGGACCGATACGATGACATCGTGTCTGCCGAGATTCCGGACCCAGAGCAGCAGCCTGTGCTGTATGAGCTGGTGAAGACGCACATGATCCATGGCCCCTGCGGCAAGGAGAATCCGGCGTGTCCTTGCATGGAGAATGGCGAATGCAGCAAGGGCTTTCCGAAAGAGTTCCAGCAGGTGACGCTGACCAGCGATACTGGCTACCCACTGTACCGCAGACTATCGCCTGAGATGGGCGGATTTACAGTGGACAAACTGTTCAAAGGCCGGAGCATTCGCATGGACAACAGGGAAGTTCAAACGCTAATATATTGCTTAGTTGTGCATTGCAGCTTTTGTTTCTGAAAGTTAATGATATTATTTTTTCATTAAAACAGGTGGGTCGTTCCGTACAGCCCTGACCTGTTGCTCCAGTTTGCGTGCCACTTGAACGTCGAAGTTTGCGCCACTGTGAAGTCGGTCAAGTACGTGATCAAGTACCTGTTAAAGGGTGGCGACATGGCGACGTTCAAAGTCGATGCCAATAGGAATTCTACTGAACCGAGAGAGCAGGCAGTGGGTGACCAGCAGCCGACGCAAACGACAGGAAATAAGCCGCGTGATGAGATTAAAGAGTACCTGTCCGCGCGCTACATTGGTCCAATGGAAGCCGTGAATACCATCTTGGGCTTTGAAGTAATTCGCATTCTAATTATTATTGGCTCATTTTAACCAGAGCTGTGAAACCTCGTCATAGTATAAATTGAATTTCCATCGAAACTTAAAGGCTGTATATTTTCCTTCCACTTTCTGATCAGGTGCACAACAGGTTTCCGGCGGTCATCCGACTCTGCGTTCACAAGTCGGAAGAGCAGCTCGTGTATTTCAACGAGGGGACCGCAAGAGCAAAAGCGAGAACGCCGAAGGATTCGACGTTGACGGCATTTTTCAAGCTGTGCCGTATTGACGAATTTGCTGGGTCCTTGCTCTACACGGAGGTGCCGTCCTACTTTGTGTGGCTCTCCAGCGAAAGAGAGTGGCGGCGGGCCAAGCAGGGTGTGCGAGTCGATGGCCATCCGGGTGTAGTGCGGAACAAAAACGTTGCACGCATGTACACGGTGAGTCCAAGAGCAGGTGATTTATTTTATGTTCGAATGCTCCTTTTGAATGTTAGGGACCGACTAGCTTCGAGGCGCTGCAGACCGTGGACGGCGTTGTGCATCCGAGCGCCAAGGCTGCTTGCATGGCCCTTGGCCTGCTGCAGCGAGATGATCACTGGCGGCGGTGTCTAGCTGAGGCCGTTCAGTCAAGAATGCCAAGAGCCCTGAGACATCTTCTGGCCGTAATTCTCATATGGGGTGAGCCTGAGGATGGCAGCGACCTCTGGTGCAGTTTTGCCGAGGATCTCAGCGAGGACCTGCGGTTCCACCACCGAGACTTGAGCACCGAGGAGATTACTGACCTGGCGCTGCGTGAGCTTCAGAGCATGCTGATCTCCATGGGCGGGAGAAGCCTGCCAGAGTACGGCCTGCCTGCGGCCTCCGTGACACCTCAAGATGGACCAATGCAGTTTGATACGGTTGAGCAAGCACTGATTACTGAGGCGCGCTTACCAATGCTGACAGATGAGCAGAAAGCGGTGTACGAGTCCGTGACTCAGAATCTTGTGGACGGCACCAGCGGCTTGCACTTCCTGGACGCACCTGCTGGCACTGGCAAGACCTTCCTGCTAGAGGTTCTGCTAGCCTTCGTGCGCAGCCGGGGTGAAGTCGCCCTCGCCGTTGCGGCTTCTGGAATCGCAGCGACTCTTTTGCCAGGTGGACAGACGGCGCATTCAACGTGAGTAATTTATTGTCAATATTTCAAAAAGCAGTTGTAAATATTTCGTGTGCTGTAAATATGTTAGGCATGGTGAAACTATTTTCTATGCCAGGTTCAAGATACCAATTCGGGCGATCCGTTCGAGCAAAGACGTGTGCGCTGTTGGAGCGCAGTCCAAACAGGCCGCTGTATTTCGGACAGTGCGTCTAATTGTCTGGGACGAGATTTCTATGACAAACCGGAAGGATTTGGAGGCCGTCGACCGGTGCTTGCGAGACGTGCGGAAGCAGGACGTGCCATTCGGCGGAGTGGTTTTCGTTTGCGCTGGGGACTTTCGCCAGCTGCTGCCCGTTGTGGTGCATGGGACTCGAGCCAACAGCGTCATGGCGTGTGTCAGCAGATCCCCACTGTGGAAATTTTTCCGGCGGCATCGCCTTACAAGAAACATCCGATTGCTGAGCAGTTCCGATTCTGCAACGTATTTGAGATACACCGAGCTACTCAAGCAGGTAAGTTTGTTTTCATCAGTTTATTTATTGGAAGATTTAAGGATATTCGGTTTCTTTCGTGTTGAGAGCTCCATTTTAAAAATTGTGGCTTATTCAAGAATGCCTAGCTTAAAGTCTGTCTAGCGTTTTAAATATTTGACTTTTAACTCCCCCAGATCGGATCCGGAACAATTGACCAGGATGCAGAGGAGAAAGTGTCTCTTCCTGCTGAGATCATCATTTCTGCGGAGGCGCCGCTCAATGATCTGATAAATTTTGTGTACCCATCGTTTGAGGCGTCAGTGGAGAGGGACGGCTACTTTGCAAGCCGAGCGATCCTGGCGCCGTACAATGACTCAGTGGATGCCATCAACGAGACGTGCCTGGGCATGTTCCCCGGCAGCCTGCGGGAGTACCGCTCAATAGACAGTGTGGCCGATGAGGATGCCGCTACGCACTTCCCGCCTGAGTTGCTCAACCAGCTGGATGCCCCGAACTTTCCGATTCACTTGCTGAGGCTAAAAGTGGGTATGCCAGTAGTTCTTCTCAGGAACATCAACCCGCCACGATTGTGCAATGGTACGCGGCTCATCATACTCGCAATGGGCGAGAACGTGCTTAGATGCAAGATTGCCGCCGGCCAGTTCACGGGAGACGAGATTCTTCTGCCGCGAATCCCGCTGATTCCTAGCAATGCGGACCTCCCCGTCAGTTTTAAGCGGCTGCAGTTCCCTGTGAAGCCGAGTTTCTGCCTGACGATTCACAAGTCGCAGGGACAGTCTCTGGACACAGTTGGCATTGACCTGTCAGTCGGTTGCTTCACGCATGGCCAGCTGTACACGGCGCTGTCACGAGCAAAGAACGCGGCAAATGTTCGCGTCCGGATTCCGGGAACAAGGACCAGAAACGTTGTGTTTCCAGAAGTTCTCACTGAAGACTAATTTATTTATCGTAAAAAATGAGGGGTGAGCAATAATTTTCCTTATGCAAAAGGCTAGAAAGTATATTCATTTATTTTTAAGGAAAAATAGAATAATTATTTCCCCATATCTCTTAAGTAATAGCTCTCATTCTCTAAAGCAATAGCTGTCAATAGCTCTCATTCCTAAAAGAATCGCAGGAAACTTATTGCCCCAACCTCATTTCTAACGAAGCGTAGATATTGCATGGCAGTGAGTACGAGCTAATAGCTGATGAACTTTATGTTGAAGCTCAATTAGGCTTATTTTATTCATTGTATTAATTTTTACAGTCAATTTGCACTTTACAGTTAATTTGTATTTTAAGGCAATTTCATATTAGCCGAAAGTAACTTTTGAAACAAACCTTCTTTTGCACTGCTTTTAATGAATTCAATCTTTGATGAGCAGTTAATTTTGTCTTTTATTTTTCACCTGAAATTTCATTATAATTCGTGTAAAAACTTTACTTATTTTATATCGCAAATTTATGCAAAAGACGAAACAATTTTGTTTTTAGTTTTCCAAGGTTCGCAAAAACTTAACATTAGAGTGAATTTTAGTATATGGATTTTTACGCAAACTACGAGTGACAGTCTTTTTTTCAAAAATCAAAAATATCTCGATCAAGTCACCTGTGACAACTGTGGACTGTAAGCTCATAAAAAACGATTTGCATCAACTTGCGACGGGGCCTTCGTCTTCCATATATTGAAAGTTGAATAATATACGAAACTCACAAGATGTCAATTTTAACTAAGGCGAAGGCCCTGAATGAAGCTTTTGTTTACTTCATTTCTTAATCTTTGGCGAAACAAATATGAATAGTCTGTGGCAAAGCGCAAAGGCTAAGGAAATAGAGCCGAACTGATTGTTCTGACTATGGATTTGAGGGCAGGAATGAGCGAATCCGAGGGCTGCGACTATAGACTAACGTAGAGTATTAAAGGAACTCATCTGGTCACATGCAGCCATTGCACACGCTATGTATACGTGGTTGTACTTTTAATGCCATGTTCATAAGTTTTAACTTTGTACTTTTCAAGTTTATTCGCGAAAAAATACAAAAAATTCTTGCGTTACAAACGTCAAAAACGTTTAACAAAACGTTTAACAAACGTTAAAAATTAAAGAGCCACATGTCTAACATTAAAGAGCCACCATGTCAAACATTAAAGAGCCACCATGCCAAACATTAAAGAGCCACCATGTCAAACATAATAGGACCAACATGTCAAACATTAAAGAGCCACAATGTCAAGCATAAAAGGACCACCATATCGAACATTAAAGAGCCACCATGTCAAAAATTAAAGAGCCACCATGTCTAACATTAAAGAGCCACCATGTCGAACATTAAAGAGCCACCATGCCAAACATTAAAAAAGAGCCACCATGTCAAAAATAAAAAAGCCACCATGTAGAACATTAAAGAGCCATTATGTCAAACATAAAAGAGCCACCATGTCAAACATTAAAGAGCCACCATGTCAAACATAAAAGGACCAACATGTCAAACATTTAAGAGCCACCATGTGAAGCATAAAAGGACCACCATGTCGAGCATTAAAGAGCCACCATGTCTAACATTAAAGAGCCACCATATCGAACATTAAAGAGCCACCATGTCGAAGATTATAGAGCCACCATGTCGAACATTAAAGAGCCACCATTTCAAACATTAAAGAGCCATCATTACATTGAGGTGCCACCAGGTCAAACATTAAAGAGCCACCATGTCAATCATAAAAGAGCCACCATGTCCAACATATATGTGACTCCATGTCAAACATTAAATAGCCACCATGTCAAAAATTAAAGAGCCACCATGTCTAACATTAAAGAGCCACCATGTCGAACATTAAAGAGCCACCATGTCAAACATAAAAGATACACAATTTCAAACGTAAAAGTAAGCGTCATGCCAATTTTAAAGGAGCCACTATAGAGCTAAGGAAATTGTGGCACTAGCTACTTATTGTCTGGTGGATGCTTACTATTTGGGGATGCTTGCTATCTGGGGGATGCTTGCTATCTGGGGGCTTGCTATTTGGGGGATGCTTGCTATCTGGGGGATGCTTGCTGTCTTGGGATGATTTCTTTTTGCATTACACTTTATTTGAGCAGTTTGTCTGTTGTCTTTGTGAAGGCTTTATTTGGCTGTCTTTTTGTTACTTGTAGAGAACAGAGATTCTATACAGATGTCCCCCAACGGGGGGCGAAGATTGCTAGTCCTATATACTAAAAATGAGTTGTCTGTATGTGGGTAGGTATGCGATAGATTTCAGAAAAAATGGCTCAACCGATTTTCTTCAAACTTGCACCATTTGATCAGAAATTTTCCTGGGACGGTACATGCATCTTGGCTAAGAAATTTCTCAATTTTAAAGGGATTAAATATTCGAAAAACATGCTTTTTTGCAAAGGTCAAGCCAAATTTTTGACTTGAATTGCATTGTAAGAATGCTAGAGAAAAAACTGACTGACTGAATTCCGATTGTGATAAAGATTGCATCACAACAAGGTGAAAACAGTGCCACAGAAAAGCACACAAGACTTGATTGAAATTGCGTAACCATATTGCTAACTTAAATTGAGACTGATACTGGCTGACTGAGAAATTGATTATGTCATAAATTTTTACTCTAACCGACTTGCTATAAGTATTGAATTATAAGGGCCACAGTTCATGTGCTCCAATTGAAAAGAGATAGCCGGATGCAAACAGACTGGAATGCTAATGTAGCGACCTTGGTTCGAATCTTAGTAGTGAAAAATGTTTTTTTTATTAAAACACCTTAAAAACACAAAATGCTAAACATTAAAGAGCCACCATGTCAAACATAAAACAGCCACCATGTCAAACATTAAAGAGCCACAATGTCAAACATTAAAGAGCCACCATTTCAAACCTAAAAGCGCCACCATGTCGAACATTAAAGAGCCACCATGTCGAACTTTAAAGAGCCACCATATCAAACATAAAAGAGTTTTTTTTATTAAAACACCTTAAAAACACAAAATGCTAAACATTAAAGAGCCACCATGTCAAACATAAAACAGCCACCATGTCAAACATTAAAGAGCCACAATGTCAAACATTAAAGAGCCACCATTTCAAACCTAAAAGCGCCACCATGTCGAACATTAAAGAGCCACCATGTCGAACTTTAAAGAGCCACCATATCAAACATAAAAGAGTTACCATGTCAAACATTAAAGAGCCACCATGTCAAACATTAAAGAGCCACCATGTCAAACATAAAACAGCCAACATTTCGAAAATTAAAGAGCCACCATGTCAAACATTAAAGAGCCACCATGTCGAACATTAAAGAGCTACCATGTCAAACATAAAACAGACACCATTAAGAACATTAAAGAGCCACCATGTCGAACATTAAAGAGCCACCATGTCAAACATAAAACAGAGCCACAATTTCGACAATTAAAGAGCCACCATGTCAAACATTAAAGAGCCACCATGTCGAACATTAAAGAGCCACCATGTCAAACATAAAACAGCCACCATTTCAAAAATTAAAGAGCCACCATTTCAAACATTAAAGAGCCACCATGTCAAACATTAAAGAGCCACCATGTCGAACATTAAAGAGCCACCATGTCAAACATTAAAGAGCCACCTTATCAAACATTAAAGAGCCACCATGTAAAACATTAAAGAGCCACCATGTCGAACATAAAAGAGGTACCATGTCAAACATTAAAGACCCACCAGGTAAAACATGAAAGTGCCACCATATCAAATATTAAAAAGCCACCATGTCAAGCAATAAAGAGCCACCAGGTAAAACATGAAAGTGCCACCATGTAAAACATTAAAGAGCCACCATGTCAAAAATTAAAGAGCCACCAGGTCAAACATATACATGACTCCATGTCAAACATTGAAGAGCCACAATGTCGAACATAAAAGGGCCACCATGTCAAATATTAAAGAGCCACCATGTCAAACATTAAAGAGCCAACAGGTCAAACATGAAAGTGCCACCATGTAAAACATTAAAGAGCCACCATGTCGAACATTTAAGAACCACCATGTCAAACATAAAATAGCCACCATGTGAAACATATATGTGACTCCATGTAAAAACATTAAAGAGCTACATATCAGACATATACATGACTCCATGTCAAACATATACGTGACTCCATGTTAGACATTAAAGAGTCACCATGTCGAACATTAAAGAGCCAACATGTTAAAAATACAAGAGCCACCATGTCAAACATATACATGACTCCATGTCAAACATTGAAGAGACACCATGTCGAACATAAAAGAGCCACTATGCAAAACATAAAAGAGCCACCATGTCTAACACTAAAGAGCCACCATGTCAAAAATAAAAGAGCCACCATGTCAAATATTAAAGAGCCACCATGTCAAACATTAAAGAGCCACCAGGTCAAACATGAAAGTGCCACCATGTAAAACATTAAGAGCCACCATGTCAAACATATACATGACTCCATGTCAAACATTGAAGAGACACCATGTCGAACATAAAAGAGCCACTATGCGAAACATAAAAGAGCCACCATGTCTAACACTAAAGAGCCACCATGTCAAAAATAAAAGAGCCACCATGTCAAATATTAAAGAGCCACCATGTCAAACATATACGTAACTCCATGTCAAACATTGAAGAGACCC
>NIVC01004445.1:0-20000 GCA_002269645.1 Macrostomum lignano
GCGGGACTCCTCAGCGGTAAATTTTTGACCAAGATATGAGCAGTGGCGCTCGACTGGAGGCTGCTAATGCGGTGGCCTCCGAATCTTTGTCCAAGTCAGTCTCCAAACTCTGTAGGTAGACCTTATGGCTGTCGTTGGAGAGGGCTAATGGTATAGTGGCCTCTTGAACATCATCATTTAGGCTGGTCTCTTTGAAGTGACAATAGAGCGTCGGCTTTGGTGTGGTCAGTACCTTTGTGATGGGAGATGGTGAACTGAAATTCGCTGATCCTCTGGACCCATCAACCTAGAATCCCTGTAGATTCTGTCTGACGTAACAGCCAGAGCAAGACCTTATGGTCACTTCTTCAAATTTCTTTCCTATTTAGTATTCTCGAAAGTGTCGCATGTCATCGACAATTCCTAGTAGGTCCTGCTTGTTGACCATGTAGCGAACTTCTGGGTCACAGAGCTTGGAACTGAAGAATGCAATCGGCATTCTATTCCATCGGATTGCAGTTGTCCTAGACATGCTCCGATTCAGGTGTTGGATGCGTTTGTATCCAGGATGAACTTGGCCTTTGGATCCTCATTGAACTGCGAGTACTTCAGTTGAGCATAGCTTGCTCTTCAGAGTCTCAAAGGCAGTCTTATGCTGCTGCGTCCAATGACGCTAGAATCCTTGCAGGTCCTTGCGTTCAATGCGTGTAACGGGGCAGCAATGCCCAAATAATCCTTGACAAACTTCTGTAGTAATTGGCAAGACCAAGAAAGCTTTGTAGTTGACGAACAGTCCAAGGTGTTGGCCAACTGCGTATCTGCGCAATCTTGTATTTACTGGTTCGTAGGCCTTCTGGCCTACCTAATCACGTGGCCTAGATAATGGAGGTCCTTCTTAAATAAATGGCATTTATTCGGTTTTAGCTTCAAGTTGGCGGCTATAATTCGATTTAGGATTTGTTGTAGACGGTCTAAGTGATCTTTGAATGTCACTGCATGTACAACGATATCGTCCATGTAACCAAACGTGGCCTGCGGTGCTAATCCATTGAGCAGTTGGTTGATACAATGCTGGAATGATTGGGGCTGTCAGTGGGTCCCATTAGTAGCACCTTAAAGCAGAATTGTCCACAATCGAGCACAGAGAAAGCAGTGATGTCCTGGTCTTCTTCGCGGAAAAGGATCTGGTAGAAGCCTTGTACAAGGTCGAGGCTTGAATGCCACTGCGCTTCTCTTAGTTTGGCGAAAGTTTCCTGAATGTGCAGGATTGGATACGGGTGCTTCAGCGTCACTTCGTTGATTGCTCTGAAGTCGTGCACAATGCGAATCGTCTTGTCCTTCTTTGGTATTAGGAGCATTGGCGAGTTGTAACTGGAGTAAGTCAGTCGTATAATGCCCTTCTTCAGCATATCATTGAGCATCTGATCCAGTTGCGGTCATAGGTGAAAAGGTATCCGGCGAGGAGGAATCGCGATTTGCGTCGAGTCTATGAGCACAATCTCATGAGTTACTAGGTGCGTCAGTCTGTGGTACAACGGAGTTAGGGAGAATGCCGTCTTGCATTCTTTGAGTAAATCCTGGACCTGGTGCCTCTAGTGGCTGTTCAGCTGGTCTCCGATGGCGACTTCATTAATCCAACTGGTAGTCGTCTCTTCAGCCATTATCAGTTGACATACTTCTGGCTCGTCGACTTGCTGAAGTACTCGAGGTCCTGGGTCTTGAGTGGTGTAGCTACTCCCATTAGCATGTTGCGACGCAAGTGAACCTCTGTATCTGATGGGTTGAGTACTTCCATCACTCCTCGACTTTCTGTCATCGTATGCAGGACCAGGGCTGCGTCTAACTGGTGATGCTTTACTCGTAGTCCTGATTTGAGTGGTTCGATAATCATCGGTGAACCGTAGTTCTGCTGTTGACCTTCGGCTAGCTTAATGGCGATGAGGCAGGAACATTGGGGCAGCAGAGTGCATTTTTCAGCAATATACACTCGGCAGGCCTTCAGTTCTCTCCTTGAATAGCATACTGGAAGTCGGGTGCCTTGTTGGAATGTAAGCATTCCTTGCTGGAAGTCCAGTCCTTGGCAATGACTCCGCATGAAATCAATTCCTAGAAGATTTCCAGTCTCTTTCGGCGGCAAAGAATTCGGTTTCCACGAATTAATCCCCAAATTCAACTGATAGGATAACTTTGGTGGCGAGACTTAACTCAGTCCCATCATACATAGTGACTCAGTTAGGGTAAGCAGGTGTGACTATACAACGTGGTGAACGACGGCTAATGGTGGTCTAAGTAGACGCTCCAAGGAATTTCTTCTGCTTCCGCTGTCTAGCAGAAAGGCGACCTCTTGTCAAGCCACTCATCCAGTAATAAATGGATCGGCGTCATGCGCATGGACTGTATTTACAAAAGAGGCATCCAGAAAACCTCCATCAACTGATTCTTTGATTACTGACAACTTGGACAAGTCAGCTGCTGCGGCTGCGGGGCCATACTCTTCCGGGGCGTGTTCGGTGTCAGCTGCATAGCCTGGGCTGGAGCTTGGGGGGTGTTGCCATTTACGTCCTCTGGCTGGCTGTTTCCCATAAACTGCTGAGTTGATTGATGTCTGTGCGGACAATCTCTTGCCTTGTGTCCTTCTTGATGACACTCATAGCATGTGTAGTGTGGTGGTCGGTTTGCTTGACTGGTCATTTGATTGGCTGTGGCCTGCTGTGCCATCGTGTTGAGTAGATGCTGCTGCTGCTGCATCATTGCAGCTTGTTGCTTAATGACTTTTTCCAACTTCTTGAGGGTGCTGTTGTTGGGCTCCTTTGAGGCTTGTCCCTCCCCGTCCAACATTCTGACTGGGGGCTCTTTCAAACAATGAGCCAGGTCTTTAGCTAGTTCCATCCTCTCTAGTGCTTGCATGGCTTCGCTGAGTGTCCGAGGTTGGATCCAGAAAAGCTTTTTGCGGCAGTCTGATGACATGCAAATCCCACAAAGGAACTGGTCAATCAGTTATTGCTCTAGATGGCGAGGCTCAAGCCAAGGGAAGGCTTGTTCTCCTAGCTCCTGCAGAGCATCTGCGTAATCTTCAGTTGACTCATTCTTGCGCTGGCTGCAGCCTCTGAATTCTTCTCAATACTCATCAGGTCCTGAGAGTTGTGCGAATTTCTCTATTAGTCATTGCTGAAGCTGTTTATAGGTGATGCAGTCGGGCAGCCTCATGCAAAGTACCACAGGCACAGCCTACTGGGTCCCATAGCGGCTAGTTGATGCCATCATGTCTCGGTATCGCGCGGCTTTGGTGACGGAGGGTCGCCTGTCCGAACTTTTTTTAAAACTTGGTCAGGATTGCTACAGGGCGACACATTAGCATCATTCCTCTTCGTTTTGCTTCTTGACTGGGTGCTCCAGAATGCACTCCCCTCAGCAGGCACGGCTTCGGCTTCCTGCTACGCAGACGCATCGGTCGCCGCTACAACAAGATGCACTTGACCCTACTGCGCTATTCTGACGACCTTGTCCTCGTGCCATTTAAATTTATACTTGAAATATTTAAATATTAAATAGATGAAAGACCAAAAATCTAGCTAGTAGATTGTCATATTGTATTATTTACCAAGTTTTAGTAGCAGTGTTTATTATGGTACCTGTATGCAAACTATCTTGACATGTTTAAGAGTAACGGTCCATACTTTTACTCAAGTATTCTGTTAGAATCCCAGAACTAATTTAAAATTTTCAGAGTCCATCTTAGCACTCCAATATTTATCTCAGCTGCCCAACACCATCAAAGGCCACTTTAATATTCAGAGTTTCAATCTAGCATTCTAGAATTCTCTTAGTTGTCTAGAATCAATCTTTCCACCATGTCACTCCAAAGTCCCTTTGTCAGTTGTCACTCCAGAATCCACCTCACCTTATCACTCCAGAGGTCACCTTGTCACTCCAGAGTTCATTTCGTCACCACAGAGTCCACCTATGGACAAGCATTCGCCTTGTAAATAAGCAAGCAAGATTAAACAGCCTGGCAAATTCCGGTCTATCTTTGTGCTATGCGGGTCTGTTGCGCGGACTTCAACGCAGAATCTTTAGCTTTGTGTGCATCGTGTGGTACTTTAAGTCATAGTTTGATGTCCGCTTAGCAACGAGAATATTGTACACCGGGTCTATTGGAAGCAACCAATTTTCAAATTTTCAGTAATATTAATCTTTTACCAAAGTATATCCTTTCTAGATCTGCTAAGAAAACTTGTGCAACACCAAAAATACTAGCGAACACCCATCAAAAAACTCAAAATATCAGAAACCCAAAATATCATGACTCCGAAAACCAATGTAGCCTTGGGTAACGTTGCTAGCACTTTCGGAGTCATGATATTTCGGGTTTGTGATAATTCGGGTTTATAATGGTAGTGCTTTCGGAGTTGTGATATTTTGGGTTTGTAATGCCCCCCCCCCAATTTAAAGATAGAAAGGACAGAATGTATTCTATATTAAGAATAGATGATATGAAAGAGCAAGTGGGAAGGTAGAAGGAAACATGAGACGAGTTTAGCTGCACCCTCTCTCTCTCTCTCTCTGTGTTTTTCTGACAGTTAGGTCTATTTTTACCTCATCGATATATTTCCTAATAGGGAGTTGAATGTACGCTGGGCTCTCTGCAGTTTCTGCCTGTCCAATGCGCACACAGCTTAGGAGAGAGAGATGAACTAGGAGAAGCGTGGCATAGAAGCAGGTGCAGCTATGTTTCAGATCCTATTTTTAGCTCCCAAAATGCCTAGCCTATAAGTTCAATCTTTCTGCTCAGTGTTAGTCGCCCTGGCAACTAAACCTGACTATACTAGCTAGATACAGCTTTTGAAAAAGAAACTTGCTCGTCCGTCTATTATTCAAGCAAGAAGTTGCCCTGCACAAGCAAATTCGTTTCAGCTGTAAAAAACGAAATAATTAAAAAAATCTTCTAGAACCATTAGTGGTGAGTGCGGTTTGTGTAATGATTCTGTGTATTATTTTATTAATGCAACCCTTGGTTTAAGTTTAAGTTTAAGTTTTGTATGGATGGAGTTGAATGTATGTAATGGGGGGGGGGGTAGCCATCCCGCTGAGGACGGAGGTCAGATGCTACTTTGTCACTCTTACATTTTGGAGCTAATGCCTTTTCTTTGGTGCTAAATTGGCGCCAAAACCTTTCCAGTAGCACTGGATTGGCGCTAAAACTTTCCGTGGCGCTAAATTAGCGTCAAAATTATTTTAAAGACCTTAATCTCTTTGCTAAAACGCTAAACTGATACCAAGCTGTTTGTCAGTGAGTAAGACTCTTAATTTCTGTCAAAACTATTTCTTAGTACTGGTTTCAAGTATCGAAATTTTCATTAAGTTTCAACCACGTATTTGTCGAGAGGTTTTTTGTGTATTTTATTTTGAAAATGAATTGTTTCTCTTTCTGGTTCTAAATTAGATTAAGGAAAGACTGTCAGGCAGACAGACTGACAGACAGACAGGCAGACAGACAGGCAGACAGACAGACAGACAGACAGGCAGGCAGGCAGGCAGGCAGGCAGACAGACAGACAGGCAGGCAGGCAGGCAGGCAGACTCTTTGAACGGTAGACAAATAGATAGACTGACAGACAATTCGCTGTCGCCATACTGTATCAAAATTGATAGAAAATGTAAGTTGCGAAGTCAATCCGAAGCCATCAAGCCACAAATTGTATCGAGGCGCAAGAATCCGCCGGTTAAATTTGTAGCTTATGTTTTTTCTAGCATTTTTATTGTCTAATATTTATAGCACTCCTGAAGTTGTGAAATTTTGTCAAGGATGTCCTGTTTTCGAATTGATACAAAGTTAGCAGTAGCATGTTGATAGACAGCTGCGTTTTAAAGAATTAAAACACCTTCGCTACAATGATTGCAGATATTTTCCATCAGGCGATACGGCTGTGCTTAGATCATGTAAAGAATAATCGTTGTAGAAGAAATAAAACAAAGTTTATTGCTTGTTATAATTCGAATATACCCGGTTCGTTTAAAAGCTTGTTGGAGTTCGTTACCAAGATTTCAAGCTCGTGTGCAATAATGAGTTATCGGCAACGCCAGACACCGGCTGCGTGTTCAACAGCCGCCAGCTCTTCAGCTGCTGGTCAAAAGCTTCGACAACAGCAGCAGCAGTCTGCAGGCTCGGCGTCCACCTCGTCTGGAGTGAGCAGCTCGAATTCGTCCAGTTACTGCGATGCTCAGCGCCCAGCTCAGCGGGATGGCAGGGTGAGAGTTGACATCTGGTAAACTAGATGCACATGCACATGCAGATCTAGTGTAGATTGGGAACTAGATCTGATGTAGATTGGGAATTAGATCTGATATAGATTGGGAATTAGATGTGATGTAGATTGGGTAGTAGATCTGGTATGGATTGGGTAGTAGATCTGGTATAGATTGGGTAGTAGATCTTGTATGGATTGGGTAGTAGATCTTGTATGGATTGGGTAGTAGATCTGGTATGGATTGGGTAGTAGATCTGGTATGGATTGGGTAGTAGATCTGGTATGGATTGGGTAGTAGATCTGGTATGGATTGGGTAGTAGATCTGGTATGGATTGGGTAGTAGATCTTGTATGGATTGGGTAGTAGATCTGGTATGGATTGGGTAGTAGATCTGGTATGGATTGGGTAGTAGATCTGGTATGGATTGGGTAGTAGATCTGGTATGGATTGGGTAGTAGATCTTGTATGGATTGGGTAGTAGATCTGGTATGGATTGGGTAGTAGATCTGGTATGGATTGGGTAGTAGATCTGGTATGGATTGGGTAGTAGATCTGGTATGGATTGGGTAGTAGATCTTGTATGGATTGGGTAGTAGATCTGGTATGGATTGGGTAGTAGATCTGGTATGGATTGGGTAGTAGATCTGGTATGGATTGGGTAGTAGATCTTGTATGGATTGGGTAGTAGATCTGGTATGGATTGGGTAGTAGATCTTGTATGGATTGGGTAGTAGATCTGGTATGGATTGGGTAGTAGATCTGATGAAATATATTGGGAAATAAATCTTTTGTAGCCTAGGAAAGTAAAAAAGACTGAAATTTTGATTAAATAGAAAGCTTTGTAATATTTTATTGGTAGGCATTGTTTATGCGAAATATTGATAATTTAATACTGGTGTATATTTAGACTAATGGAATAGATGATAAATCATCTGTATAATTTCCTATACGCTATAATTAAATGCATTTATGCTGCTATTCATAGAGGTTACCCTCCGACTGTTTTATCAAAATTTAGTCTATTGTTATCTCACAGGAATTAGCCCAGTGTAGATAAATAGTCTAATGCTGATAGATATAATTAAATAGTTCGATGCAATTTAATTTTTTTAAATAGACGTATTTGATTTTGCCTATCCGTCTAAATATAAACTAATTTCTATAATCCCACGCTCCTCTCTCAATTCTTTACCCGCTCCTCTACCCTGGGCCTTTTATAGCGGACATCTCTACCACAGACCTCTCTGCCACAGGAATCTCTATCCTAGACCTCTGTACCACAGACATCTCTACCCTAGACCTCTGTACCACAGACATCTCTATCCTAGCCCTCTGTACCCCAGACATCTCTATCCTAGACCTCTGTACCACAGACATCTCCATCCTAGACCTCTGTACCACAGACATCTCTATCCTAGACCTCTGTACCACAGACATCTCTACCCTAGACCTCTGTACCACAGACATCTCTATCCTAGACCTCTGTACCCCAGACATCTCTATCCTAGACCTCTGTACCACAGACATCTCTATCCTAGACCTCTGTACCACAGACATCTCTACCCTAGACCTCTGTACCACAGACATCTCTACCCTAGACCTCTGTACCACAGACATCTCTATCCTAGACCTCTGTACCCAGACCTCTCTATCTCGCATCTTTACCTTGGCAGCAATTTAAGAAAAGCATCGTACGCGTTAACGAGCGTAGTGTAAATAATATTATCAGAGCCAGTTAATTCTGTTTTGCACAAGCAATACAGATTTATCTATAAAATATTCTTATCTTGTTTGTCAAATCTCAGGTAGCAACAGCAGCAGCAACATCCAGTGCCAACGGAAATGGTTGTCCGGCCTCTGCTGTAAGGATGCTTAATTTATTTATATTTGAAATTGTAATTTTCATTTTTTTCAAACTGCTTTATGCTATTCTGGCTACTTAGTGTTTATGAAGTAGCAATGTAGGGAAACGAACTGTAGTTTAATCATACAAATTTTATCACTTGTGGTATTTTAATTTTTTTTTTACTTTCAGAACGGAGATGACAACTATTTTTCTAGCGGTACAATGAGATGTGAGTTTATAATTTAACTATTATATAATTTTCTTGCAAGCGCGAGAAGTGTTTTCTGTTTGCTTGTTTTTTTCGAGAATATTATCGATTCTGATCGAGTGAATCTGAGAGCAGATCACAGTTTCCTTCTCGTCTCATGTTCTCTCTCTCTCGCCATGGCACTTGTCTTGTGTACTCGGGTTTCCACTCAGTGCCTACACGATGAAAACCTTTTCTCTTGGATGTCTGTCTCTGATTTGGGGTTTTTGGCGTGTTCTCTCCTGACCTCTTCTTGTTGCTGCCTGCTTTGTTTCTCAAGTGCTCGGCAAATGTGTTTTTATGTGTTTATGTGTGTCTGTCTCTGTCTCCCTGTCTGTTTGTCTGTGTGTCTCTGTTGTCTGTCTGTCTGTCTGTCTGTTTGTCTGTCTGTCTGTCTGTGTGTCTGTTTGTCTGTCTGTCTGTCTGTCTGTCTGTCTGTGTCTCTGTTTATCTGTCTGTTTGTCTGTGTGTCTCTGTTGTCTGTCTGTCTGTCTGTCTGTTTGTCTGTCTGTCTGTCTGTGTGTCTGTTTGTCTGTCTGTCTGTCTGTCTGTCTGTCTGTCTGTGTCTCTGTTTATCTGTCTGTTTGTCTGTGTGTCTCTGTTGTCTGTCTGTCTGTCTGTCTGTTTGTCTGTCTGTCTGTCTGTTTGTCTGTCTGTCTGTCTGTCTGTCTGTCTGTTTGTCTGTCTGTCTGTCTGTTTGTCTGTCTGTCTGTCTGTCTGTGTGTCTGTTTGTCTGTCTGTCTGTCTGTCTGTCTGTCTGTGTCTCTGTTTATCTGTCTGTTTGTCTGTGTGTCTCTGTTGTCTGTGTATGTCTCTGTCTGTCTGTCTGTGTCCCTGTCTGCCTGTCTGTCTGTCTGTCTGTTTGTCTGTCTGTCTGTCTGTCTGTCTGTGTCTCTGTTTATATGTGTTTGTCTGTGTGTCTCTGTTGTCTGTGTCTGTCTTTGTCTGTCTGTCTGTCTGTCTGTCTGTCTGTCTGTCTGTCTGTCTGTCTGTCTGTTTGTCTGTCTGTTGCGTGTATTTTCCTGTCCCCCGTGTGCTGCATTGTACGTTTCTGTCATGGCACATCAACTTTATAGAAATGTTTTTTTGCATTCTAAATTTTCTACTTCGGATGCGAAATCGTCACCCAGTTTTTTCCCAAACTGGATGCCATTTAGTTTAAGTTTCATATTTTCCGTAGTTCTTATTTCATTTAAAGTAACAATAATTTTCAAACTTGTGGGAATCTCTTTGCATTTCAACAGTATACGGTCTTGCCAATTATTAAATTTGAGTAATCTGTATGTAAACATGGAGCCTGAAGACTTCTGGTGTAAATTGGAGGACATTGCGGGCTGTTGCATATATCCTTAGTCATCAGTATGTTAAAGATTGCTGCAAAACTTTGCTTAGTAAAAATAGAATGAGAAGTTAGGTTTCCAAATCGCTGAAAGCCTTAGCCTAAGCCCTAAGTCTAGATGATGACTTTGTGTCCGGATTCCATTTATAACCTCAGCTGAATGCAGATTAACAAAGTGTCAGCATGTGCACACTCAGATTTAAAATGGCAACTCATTCAATAGAAAGGAAGCTTAAAGTCCCTGACACACTGATGCATAGGGTAGCGCTTTTATACTGGTCATTAAGTGATTCTGGCAACTCTTTTACGAGTACTCGTGCGACTTCATGTGATGACTAAATTTTTATTTATAACCGAGGCTAAGTGGAATTAAGAGAATGCTAGAGAGGAGATGAAATAGCTTGAGACAGGAGATTAATGAATTTTTGAGGGTAGATGAAGGGGTTGAGAAATGAGATGAAGGGATGCTGAGAGAACCGAATGAGATGAAGGGATGCTGATGAAATCTGATCAGATGAAGGGATGCTGGGAGAATGAATGAGATGAAGGAATGCTGAGAGAATCTGGTCAGATGAAGGGATGCTGGGAGAATGAATGAGATGAAGGAATGCTGAGAGAATCTGGTCAGATGAAGGGATGCTGGGAGAATCTGATCAGATGAAGGGATGCTGGGAGAATCTGATCAGATGAAGGGATGCTGAGAGAATCTGATCAGATGAAGGGATGCTGGGAGAATCGGATGAGATGAAGGAATGCTGAGAGAATCTGATCAGATGAAGGGATGCTGGGAGAATCGGATGAGATGAAGGGATGCTGATAAAATCTGATCAGATGCAGGGAGGCTGGAGAATGAATGAGATGAAGGAATACTGAGAGAATCTGGTCAGATGCAGGGAGGCTGGGAGAATGAATGAGATGAAGGAATGCTGAGAGAATCTGGTCAGATGCAGGGAGGCTGGGAGAATGAATGAGATGAAGGAATGCTGAGAGAATCTGGTCAGATGCAGGGAGGCTGGGAGAATGAATGAGATGAAGGAATGCTGAGAGAATCTGGTCAGATGCAGGGAGGCTGGGAGAATTAATGAGATAAAGGAATGCTGAGAGAATCTGGTCAGATGCAGGGAGACTGGGAGAATTAATGAGATAAAGGAATGCTGAGAGAATCTGGTCAGATGCAGGGAGGCTGGGAGAATTAATGAGATAAAGGAATGCTGAGAGAATCTGGTCAGATGCAGGGAGACTGGGAGAATTAATGAGATAAAGGAATGCTGAGAGAATCTGGTCAGATGCAGGGATGCTGGGAGAATGAATGAGATGAAGGAATGCTGAGAGAATCTGATCAGATGAAGGGATGCTGGGAGAATCTGATCAGATAAAGGGATGCTGAGAGAATCTGGTCAGATGAAGGGATGCTGGGAGAATCTGATCAGATGAAGGGATGCTGAGAGAATCTGGTCAGATGAAGGGATGCTGGGAGAATCGGATGAGATGAAGGGATGCTGATAAAATCTGGTCAGATGCAGGGAGGCTGAGAGAATGAATGAGATGAAGGAATGCTGAGAGAATCTGATCAGATGCAGGGAGGCTGGGAGAATGAATGAGATGAAGGGATGCTGAGAGAATCTGGTCAGATGCAGGGAGACTGGGAGAATGAATGAGATGAAGGGATGCTGAGAGAATCTGGTCAGATGCAGGGAGGCTGGGAGAATGAATGAGATGAAGGGATGCTGAGAGAATCTGGTCAGATGCAGGGAGGCTGGGAGAATGAATGAGATGAAGGAATGCTGAGAGAATCTGGTCAGATGCAGGGAGACTGGGAGAATTAATGAGATAAAGGAATGCTGAGAGAATCTGGTCAGATGCAGGGAGACTGGGAGAATTAATGAGATAAAGGAATGCTGAGAGAATCTGGTCAGATGCAGGGAGACTGGGAGAATTAATGAGATAAAGGAATGCTGAGAGAATCTGGTCAGATGAAGGGAGGCTGGGAGAATGAATGAGATGAAGGAATGCTGAGAGAATCTGATCAGATGAAGGAATGCTGAGAGAATCTGGTCAAATGCAGGGAGACTGGGAGAATTAATGAGATAAAGGAATGCTGAGAGAATCTGGTCAGATGAAGGGAGGCTGGGAGAATGAATGAGATGAAGGAATGCTGAGAGAATCTGATCAGATGAAGGAATGCTGAGAGAATCTGGTCAGATGAAGGGAGGCTGGGAGAATGAATGAGATGAAGGAATGCTGAGAGAATCTGATCAGATGAAGGAATGCTGAGAGAATCTGGTCAAATGCAGGGAGACTGGGAGAATTAATGAGATAAAGGAATGCTGAGAGAATCTGGTCAGATGAAGGGAGGCTGGGAGAATGAATGAGATGAAGGAATGCTGAGAGAATCTGATCAGATGAAGGAATGCTGAGAGAATCTGGTCAGATGAAGGGAGGCTGGGAGAATGAATGAGATGAAGGAATGCTGAGAGAATCTGATCAGATGAAGGAATGCTGAGAGAATCTGGTCAGATGAAGGGAGGCTGGGAGAATGAATGAGATGAAGGAATGCTGAGAGAATCTGATCAGATGAAGGAATGCTGAGAGAATCTGGTCAAATGCAGGGAGACTGGGAGAATTAATGAGATAAAGGAATGCTGAGAGAATCTGGTCAGATGAAGGGAGGCTGGGAGAATGAATGAGATGAAGGAATGCTGAGAGAATCTGATCAGATGAAGGAATGCTGAGAGAATCTGGTCAGATGAAGGGAGGCTGGGAGAATGAATGAGATGAAGGAATGCTGAGAGAATCTGATCAGATGAAGGGAGCCTGGGAGCAGCTAACGCATGCATAAAAATATCATATTTAAGCGCTATGAAATCTGTCAGATACTCCTTGCTAGCGCAAGGGAGCTGAGGTTGAGCTGACTTTAGGAAGAGAGGGAGAGAGAGGGGTAACGAGAGGGTAAAACGGAGTGAGGTGGTTTGCCTCAGCACTGAGGCACCCGCCTTTCTGCTTCTAGGCGCTGCCGACGCCTCCTGATTGGCTCAAAAAGGCGGTCTTCGATCTGCTCTGAAAGCAGAAAAGTTCCTTCCAGTCGTCTCCCCCCTCCCCCTGTCTCCGATTCGATAGCGAACCGTATTTTAGTGGATAAAGTTTTTTATGTCAGTCCTAAACGAACGTGTCAAGAATATACTAAAAGGCGAATCTCGTACGCTCTTTCTGTTGTCCCTGTCAACAGCAGTCCTCGGTACAATCCAACAGCCTTGTTTCTGTTCCATCTTAGATAAATATTTTCTTCTATGCGAGAAGCATCACAGCAAATAAAAATTATTGTCAACTAGTTTTGGTCTCTGCGTTAGTTATCTATCCAGCAACTTTTACTATAGAGATATAACTTAGGGAATCACCTTGGTGACAGTTGCTATGGCTCAGAGCAACGGAGGCAGCTCTGCGGGTTCACAGCCGCAGCAGCAGCCAAGCGACAAAAGTGAGTAGATGTGCTTTTTTTGGTTGCGTCTGTGTGCCAGTGCGACACTTCATCATTTCCAAAATCATATAAAATTAGTTACTCGATTGCTAAATTGAATTTCTTTCCTTTCCTGTCTACCCTCTCTCCCTGTACCCTCCTTCTCTACCCTATCTACCCTCCCTCTCTACCCTCTCTCCCTCTACCCTCCCTCTCTACTCTTTTCTACTTTCTTTTCTCTCCCTACCATCTCTCTTCCTCTACCCTCTACCCTCTCTCCCTCAACCTTCTGCCTCTCTCCTTACGTAGTCTCTCTCCCTTTCTCCCTCTCTACTCTCTCTCTCCCTCTACCTCCCTCTCTACCCTCCCTCTCTACCCTCCCTCTCTACCCTCTCCCTCTACCCTCCCTCTCTACCCTCCCTCTCTACCCTCTCCCTCTACCCTCTCTCCCTCTACTCTCTCCCTCTCCCTCTCTACCCTCTCCCTCTCCACCTTCCCTCTCTACCCTCTCCCTTTCTACCCTGTCCCTCTCTTTCTCCATGTCTACTTTCCCTCCCTTTCCCTCTCTACCATCTCCCTTTCTACAGTTTAAAAAAATTTCCTTTCTGTCATTCTATTTCCCCCCTAAAATCTCCCTCACAGCAGTCTATCCTTTCTCTATCTTTCCACTCTCCCCCCTCTTCGTGTTCTCGGAAACTTTTAGAATCTCGGGGACACTTCTGTCCTCAATAGAGCTCCAATTGGCAACCCTGAAGCGCCTCTCCACCCTCCCTCCATCCAGTGCAAAGGCGTTCAACTACGATTCTTCGTCTCGAGTCTCATTCTTTCTTGAGCAGAAAAATCTCTTACACTTTCTCGCCCTCGCCCTCGCCCTCGCCTTCGCAGGCACGCACGCCCGTGCACACAGCCTGTTCAGCATCGCCCTGATTGCCCTGAGCTCCTCCCCGGCTCCTCTATATCGGGGATGGGAAAGGGAAACTAGGCTACAAGTCTACGCATCCCGAGCTAGAAGCTCTGTCTCCCCTCTCCCCTCCCCTCTCCCCTCTCTCTCTCCCCTCTTCCTCTTGAGAAGTTCAGCTCGCCGACTAGAAGCGGCCCTAATGAGTAGGAGGGGGAGGGGGGAGTGATGGAGAAGACAAGAAATGCAGAAGCCTAAAAAAAGCCTTTCCCAAACTCCAAACTCCTCATCCTCCTCCAGCGGCAACCGAGTTTCTCAAGTGTCCCCCATATAGTTTGCTAGCTGTAATAGTTTAATACTATCTCACGCTTCAACTCTTCCTTGCTAGCCTTATCTATACGAAAATCGGATAAGATGGGAGACGAGATGAAGGGAGGCTGAGACGAGATAAAGGGCGGCTGAGAGAATCCGATGAGATGAAGGGAGGCTGAGAGAGGAGATGAATGAAGTATGAGAGAAAGGAGATGAAGGGAGGCTGAGACGAGATAAGGGCGGCTGGAAGAGAAGTGAAGGGCGGCTGAGAGAATTCGATGAGATGAAGGGAGGCTGAGAGAATCCGATGAGATGAAGGGAGGCTGAGAGAATCCCATGAGATGAAGGGAGGCTGAGAGAGGAGATGAAGGCAGACAGGAGATGATGGGAGGCTGAGAGAATCCGATGAGATGAAGGGAGGCTGAGAGAATCCCATGAGATGAAGGAAGGCTGAGAGAGGAGATGAAGGCAGACAGGAGATGATGGGAGGCTGAGAGAATCCGATGAGATAAAGGGAGGCGGAGAGAGGAGATAAAGGCAGACAGAGAGGAGATAAAGGGAGGCTGAGAGAGGAGATGAAGGCAGACAGGAGATAAAGGGAGGCTGAGAGAATCCCATGAGATGAAGGAAGGGAGGCTGAGAGAGGAGATGAAGGCAAACAGAGAGGAGATGAAGGGAGGCTGAGAGAGAAGATGAAGGCAGACAGAAAAGAGATAAAGGGAGGCTGAGAGAAGAGATAGAGGCCTGAGAAAAGAGATGAAGGGAGTTTGAGAGAAGAGATGAAAGGAGGCAGAGGGAGTTGTCTTATGCTGTGTATAATAGAAAATAAAATAATCCTAATTTCAATTTTGTATAGATTTTCAGTGAGTACACAAATTTCTATGCATCAATGTGCGGGAGTTTATATGTATGCAGTATTTATACGAGTATATAATTGTAAGATGGCGTGACTGACCAACTACGCCCATATCTAGAACTCTAGAAGTCAGTTGGTTCTCTACTGATTTGATTAGTTTGTACCTCCTTGCCTCTGCCTAAATCCTGATGTAGTATGTGGATGGTTGGATAAACCTGATACGGTTCTTGTTTAGCTGGCTGGTGGGCTGACTGCCGCACACACTCCTGATCTATCTATGCTCCGCGCCGAGGGCTAACACTGCAGATTGAAGTGTTGGAGCAAACTTTTATTATATGTGCATCTACTAAAGTTAGATTCATTTCCAGTGTTGCTCTGCGCAAGAGGGGGATAGAAGAAATTCAGAGTTGCAGAATACATAAAGTGGGAAGAAAGGAGAAGAGTGACGAAAAAGAGAAAAAACAAGGAGTTGACAAAATTAAGAGAGTGACAGATTATGGAGTAAGTGAGTGACAGATAATGGAGATAGAGAGTGACAGGATGAATATAGTGGGCGACAGAGGATAGAGATAGAGTGACAGAATGGAGATAGAGAGTGACAGATTGTGGATATAGAGAGTGACAGAGGATGGAGATAGAGAGTGATAGAGAATTGAGATAGAGAGTGACAGATGATGGAGATAGAGTGACAGATTATGGATATAGAGAGTGACAGAGGATGGAGAAATGTATGGAGATAGAGTGACAGATGATGGAGATAGAGTGACAGATGATGGAGATAGAATGACAGATGATGGAGATAGAGAGTGACAGAGAATGGAGATAGAGAGTGACAGAGAATGGAGATAGAGAGTGACAGGATGGAGATAGAGTGACAGATTATGGATATAGAGAGTGACAGAGGATGGAGAAATGTAAAAAACTCACACTGCAGACAGTAATTGAAAAAATGATGAACTGCCGAAAATTCCTACTCAAATATCAGAGATAGGAAATATGGGTAAATAATGTTGCAGTTTTGGCCTCAATAGCTAGACACTCGGGGAATAAAATTACAAAGGAATTTTATTACAAATCTGCAGTAAAATGGTCGTTAAGATGAGCCTTTTTAGAGTCTGTTCCTCCATAGCCGGGTAGACTGAAACATTTTTTTTCTGTAGCGATTTAACGAGCGGATTAAGCAATGCCAATAAAATTATTAGCAGTAGAGATCAAGCTAAACGAGGGGTGATACGAGATGGATAGAGATAAGGGAAAGGAGGAGATGTAAGACAGGGTAATAATGCGAGATAAAGAGAGATGTAGATAGGAGGAGATAGAGAGGGACATTGAGATGCAGATAATGGGAGATAGAGAGGGAGATAGAGAGGAAGATTGAGGAAGATAATGACAGAAATATAGAGAGATGTAAGAGAGAGATAGATTAAGAGAAGTAGATAGGAGTCTGGAAGCTAGTGAGAGGGAGAGGCCAGCTACCAGAGGCCGCAGATCCCAGTCTTAGTAGTCTGATTTTTAGCTGCAGGCTGCCTCCTCCCATTCCCAGCGCCATCCATCCCTACTTACTCTGACGTTAACTTGAGCTGCAGCCGGATTTTGTATTAGAGGGTTTGGAATGATGATTCTGCGAAATAATACTCATTTCATCTCAGCGGAGGCGGCAAGAGGCGTCGATATCCATCGCGACAAGAAACCTGATCCGACATTAGCTCGAATGAATGCTTGAAGCAAAGGCCGGCAGGATTTTCTGATTCATATATACGATCTTCAGCCTTGTTTTGCGTCAGAGCAGATGCCCGGGCAGGCAATGCAGAAGATGGAAAGCTCTCTCTCTCTCTCTCATTCGGAGATGCTGGTTTGGCGAGAGAGAAATCTGCGCTTCCTCTGACGTCAAGATTTTTTTCTCAATTCCGTTGATTAAATTGCCAATCGCCATTTTTGTGTAGGCATTGCCTGGTGTTGGCAATGCGATTTGGATGGGGCCTCCCACTGCCCCTCATCTTTTTCCTGACTTCCGTTCTTGACTTTTTCCTTTCTCATCTAATCTCATCCTACATCTCTAGTCTCATCCTACAATTCTAGTCTCATCCTACATCTCTTGTCTTATCTTACATCTCTAGTCTCATCCTACATCTCAAGTCTCATCCTACAATTCTAGTCTCATCCTACATCTCTAGTCTCATCCTACATCTCAAGTCTCATCCTACAATTCTAGTCTTATCTTACATCTCTAGTCTCATCCTACATCCCAAGTCTCACCCTACAATTCTAGTCTCATCCTACATCTCTAGTCTCGTCCTACATCTCTAGTCTCATCTTATATTTCTACACCTCTTTTTTTATTAGAGACAGGGGGGTTGTGTGCACCCTGGCGCACTTTAAGCGACATCAACACACAACCGGTGAGAGGCATTACTGCCCACTCCGCCGACTCCCCTGAGCAGGCACACAAGCGCGCGGATACGTACGCAGTCATACGCACAGGCACTCACTCACACAGGAGTGTACAGCGGCCCTAACTTTATTTATCGTTAGGCATGTCACTTCACTGCGCCTTGGGGGTTGGCTCTCAGGGCCGTTAATTGCACGACCAGAGCCAAGCCGAGATTCCAATTCAGCCCCAAATTAATGTGACTGCTCTTGGAATCGAGCCTGGGTCGCTGGCACACCAGAGCAGCGGCGCTACCGCTGGGCTACGGCCCCCCTTCTACACCTCTAGTCTCACCCTACAATTCTAATCTTATCTTAAATTTCTAGTCTCATATTACATCTCTAGTCTCATTCTAGACTTCTAATCTTTTATGTCATCCTACATTTTTAAGTTCATCCTACGTGAGCAATTTAGTTTTTGACTGAACTCATGCATAAGCTGGCTTTTGTGAATTCATGCGAAAAATTTCTTTAAACAGACTTTTGATTATCATGCGAGTAATTTGATTCTATGGTTTAAGAACAGGTCATGTGCCCCGCAAGATTATTCAACGTCTCGCAAATCCCACAGCTCTTCAAGAAGCATTCAACTTTTTTGACATCGACCAAGACGGCCGAATCACTAGCGGCGAGCTGCAGAAGGTGCTGAAATTCCTTGGCTTCAAAACTAACGAGGACGAGGTGAAACTGATGATCGCCGATGTTGATATTGACGGTGAGGCATTCAGTTTAGCTGGCTAGATCCATTCTATTTTAGTTTACCTCTGATTGGCTAGATTAGCAATCCATTCTATTCCAATTGATCTGTGATTGGCTAGATTAGCAATCCATTCTAATTTAGTTTACCTCTGATTGGCTAGATTAGCAATCCATTCTAATCCAATTGATTTGTGATTGGCTAGATTAGCAATCCATTCTATTCCAATTGATTTGTGATTGGCTAGCTTAGCAATCCATTCTATTCCAATTGATTTGTGATTGGCTAGATTAGCAATCCATTCTATTCCAATTGATTTGTGATTGGCTAGATTAGCAATCCATTCTATTCCAATTGATTTGTGATTGGCTAGATTAGCAATCCATTCTATTCCAATTGATTTGTGATTGGCTAGATTAGCAATCCATTCTATTCCAATTGATTTGTGATTGGCTAGATTAGCAATCCATTCTATTCCAATTGATTTGTGATTGGCTAGATTAGCAATCCATTCTATTCCAATTGATTTGTGATTGGCTAGATTAGCAATCAATTCTATTCCAATTGATTTGTGATTGGCTAGATTAGCAATCCATTCTATTCCAATTGATTTGTGATTGGCTAGATTAGCAATCCATTCTATTCCAATTGATCTGTGATTGGCTAGATTAGCAATCCATTCTATTCCAATTGATTTGTGATTGGCTAGATTAGCAATCCATTCTATTCCAATTGATTTGTGATTGGCTAGATTAGCAATCCATTCTATTCCAATTGACCCGTGATTGGCTAGATTAGCAATCCATTCTATTCCATTTGACCCGTGATTGGCTAGATTAGCAATCCACTTATAAACCCCCGCAGGCAACGGCACAGTAGAATTCAACGAGTTCCTCAAAATGATGAAGAAGTATTACAAGCAGAGTTCGGACGAGCACTCTGAGGACGCCGATATGTGGGAGGCATTTAAGGTTTGTAAAAATTAATTTGTAAGTCAATTTAATATTTAAATAATCAGAATGAAAGAATGCAATGATCAAAACAAATAATTATATTATCTGACAGGCTTTCGATCACAATGGCGACAATTTTATCGACTTCGCCGAGATTAAGAAGACGATGCACTTCTTAGGCGAAGAGGTCACAGACGAGGACGTCCGGTCGATGATACGAGAGGCGGATGTAGACAATGACGGCCGAATCAACTTTGAAGGTAATTTTTTCACAAATATGCTTTTTTCACACTACTTATGTCAGTAGAAAGCTAAGAAGCGAAAAACCTTAAACCAAAGGAAAAATTTTTAAACAATAATTAAGTAACCAATTTTCTCTAACCAATCCGATATGTTGCGAAAGATACATTTGATCAATATCTCCTTTTAAGCCATTTTTACACTACTCATGTCAGTAGGAATATAAGAAAGGACAACTTTTCTCGAACCAAAGGATTAATTTTTTTGACTCTAATTTTCTTAATAAGCCGATGTGTTGTGAAAAAACTTTGATTCAATTCATAAAAGCATTTGGTAAATATCTCCTTATTTGCCCTTTTTAACACTACTCATGTCAGTAGAAATATAGGAAACAATAAACTTTAATCGAATGATAATTTAAAATTTTATTAACAATTTAGTTATCAATGTTTCAAATCATCTACTTTTGTCAGTAGAAATATACGAATAATAAAATATGTTTTG
>NIVC01004445.1:22500-45707 GCA_002269645.1 Macrostomum lignano
ACTGGAATTTATTTTTTTATTAATGGAGAATTGAAGGCGATACAGTCAGAGTACTTTTAGTTGTTGCTGGGGGGGCAGGTGGTAAACATGGGGCGTCTCCTGCGCATTCGCCTGGCGACCGCGCCCTAAAAAGTACTTTTGGATTTTGTAGGATGTGTTTTTTCGCCAAATTGTCGGACAAAATCAACTGGGAAATGTTTTTTTAAGGACAAGAATCGATAAAATTTTGACGATGGGTTCAACGCGTAAATTATCCGTCTAAACTGAGTGACAATTGTCATGTTTATGATTAGAAAAATGATTGTATATATCCAAAAAGTACGCACATTTTATCGTGGTTACATTAGCAATCCACTCTATCCAATTAGGCTATAGATTAGCAATCCACTCTATCCAATTAGGCTATAGATTAGCAATCCACTCTATATTCAATTAGGCTATAGATTAGCAATCCACTCTATATTCAATTAGGCTATAGATTAGCAATCCACTCTATCCAATTAGGCTATAGATTAGCAAACCACTCTATATTCAATTAGGCTATAGATTAGCAAACCACTCTATATTCAATTAGGCTATAGATTAGCAAACCACTCTATATTCAATTAGGCTATAGATTAGCAAACCACTCTATATTCAATTAGGCTATAGATTAGCAAACCACTCTATATTCAATTAGGCTATAGATTAGCAAACCACTCTATATTCAATTAGGCTATAGATTAGCAATCCACTCTATGTTCAAGTAGGCTATAGATTAGCAATCCACTCTATGTTCAAGTAGGCTATAGATTAGCAATCCACTCTATCTAATTAGGCTATGGATTAGATTGCTAACTACATTGGTTAGTAATTATTATGATATTATTATTATTAGTACTAGTAGTAGTAGTACAACATAACTCACGCGGTAATCTTAAAGATCAAGTCTAGAGTCGAGCATGAATGGCAAACGAGTTTCCGCTCGACCCAGAACTCAGTCCAGTACCGGTTTCATCACACTCCGCCGCCTTCCTCAGCCAGAATCTGGGCCTCTTTGTCGCCGTTCTTCGCGGCCGCTTCGATGCCACTGGAGCGAAGGCAGCCGCAGACAACAGGTAGCCAGGCAATTGGCAGAGTCAGCAGCAGCGCTGCCAGGAAGGCGATGGCACGGAACACTGAAATGTGTGCGCAGTGCGGCAATGTCATCGCTAATCTAGCCAATCACAGATCAATTGGAATAGAATGGATTGCTAATCTAGCCAATCACGGATTATTTGGAATAGAATGGATTGCTAATCTAGCCAATCACTGATCAATTGGAATAGAATAGATTGCTAATCTAGACAATCACAGATTAACTGGAATAGAATGGATTGCTAATCTAGCCAATCACAGATCAATTGGAATAGAATGGATTGCTAATCTAGCCAATCACGGATTATTTGGAATAGAATGGATTGCTAATCTAGCCAATGGCGGGCTATGTCATTGGATTGCTAGTCTCACCCAGCAGTAGCCCGCGCACCATGCGCCGTCCGGCGGGGCACCCTGGCCAGAGGTTTTTCTCGCAGCCGAACACGCTGAACCGGCCAGCGTGGGTGCCCAGAGTCCAGTCCGTCAGCTTCGAGTAGAGGCAGCAGGCTCCACTGCCGCAGCTTCCTCGAAGATCAACTCCGCAGTCTCCGCAGACTTCGATTCCGCAGTTGCGGCAATGCAGCTGGTTTTGAACGCCCTCGTGGCTTGTCGGGCCTTGGCAGCTCGGACACCTTGGCTGTCCGTCTGCCGTCTGCTGCTGCTCCTCTTCTTCTGGAATCGCCTCGGCAGCAGCAGCAGCAGCCTCCGCCTCGTCAGGGACAACTGCTGGCGTCTGTTTGATGTTCTTTGATGTTCGCCGCCAGCTAGTTCGATTTGGCGGCTTCGTGGCAGCTGGCTTGTCGTTGTCTTTGACTCCCTGTTCGACCTCTTTGGTGTCGCCGCCGCTGCCTGTTGAGCTGCCCGTTGAACGCATCCGGGTTTTTCGCCAGGAGGTGCGCTTTGATTGGGACTTGTCCGCCGCCTTCTCATTAGGATTCTCATCTGCCGCCGCCTTCTCATCGGAATTCTCATCCGCAGTTGTCCTCTCATCGGGATTCTCATCTGCAGTTGTCTTCTCATCGGGATTCTCATCTGCCGCCATCTTCTCATCGAGATTCTCATCCGCAGTTGTCTTCTCATCGAGATTCTCATCCGCAGTTGTCGACTCATCGGGATTCTCATCCGCAGTTGTCTTCTCATCGGGATTCTCATCCGCCGCCGCCGCCGTCTTCTCATCGAGATTCTCATCCGCAGCTGTCGTCTCATCGAGATTCTCATCCGCAGTTGTCGTCTCATCGGGATTCTCATCCGCAGTTGTCTTCTCATCGGGATTCTCATCCGCATTTGCCTTCTCATCGGGATTCTCATCCGCAGTTGTCTTCTCATCGGGATTCTCATCCGCCGCCGTCTTCTCATCGAGATTCTCATCTGCAGTTGTCTTCTCATCGGTCTTCTCACCGGAATTCTCATTCTCAATTTTCTCGTCTTGATTATTATCTGTTTTCTCACCATTAGTCTTCTCATCCGTCTTCTCATCTTCAGCTTCTTCAGCGATGTACATCGACATTGATTGGTCTTCGATAGCAGCTGCAGCTCCAGACTCAGACGTCTGTTCTCGAGCTCTTTTCGAAGCTCGCCTCCAACCGGCTTTCATGGCAGCCTTTTTGTCCCCGCCCTGCTGCTGCTGCTCCTCTTTTGACTCATCCGCTTTTGCCGACGTCGGTTGATTGCGCGCTTTCTTTGATGCGCGGCGCCAATTCGACTTAGCGCCAGGCGGCCCCGGTGGCGCCGGCTCCTCAGAGTCGATCTCCTCAGCCACGGCGTCGGATCTCAGTGAGTTGGTCGACGTCGCGCTGATCCGCTTTGAAGCTCGACGCGAACCAGCTCGACCAGCGCTGGCCTTCTCATCCGCCTTCTCAGTAGTCTTGTCTGCCGAAGAGTTTGCTGACATCGAAGTTAAATCTCGAACTTTTTTGGAGGTTCTTCGCCAATGTATCTTGGATTCCGACTTGTCATCGGCGGAACTATTAGTGACTCCGCCTACCACGGATTCTACCAGATCTTCAGCCTCCTTTGTTATACTGACGTCTTCCATTTGTTTATCTACGGCGGCAGATTCGAGCGTCTTTGTCTCAGTCTTTGTTGTCGCTTTCTTAGAAGCCCGTCGCCACTGGGACTTGGCCGACGGTGTCTCGGGTTGGGCTGCTGTCGACATTGATTGAGAGACAGAGACAGAGAGAGATAATAGGATTCTGAGCTCGGGTCTCGCTGTCACGCAACAAGCACGCAGACGTCTCGGAGACTCCGCCCAGTTTTTAAGGCCAGATCAGGCCTGGAAGCCACTCCCTTGGGCATTGTATGGTCACAATTTGAGACTTTTAGCTGCCTTTGACATTCGATTTGCTGTGCCCCAGACCATTGGCTGGGATTTATTATGAAAAAAACGGATAAAAAATAATGATGGAATTTCAACTGGTTTATTTCGTGTGCAGTTGACATGGTTGTCTGATTTCGAATTTGGGATTTTTGCTGCCTGGATTTTTGGGGTGAGATTAGTGAGAGTGACATCAATGAGGAGGGACATTCGTGAGAGTGATATTAGTGAAAGTGACATTAGGTAGAGTGACAATAGTGAGAGTGACATTAGTGAGAGTGATGTTAGGTAAAGTGACATTAGTGAAAGTGACAATAGGTAGAATGACATCAATGAGAGTGACATCAATGAGAGTGACATCAATGAGAGTGACATTAGTGAAAGTGACAATAGGTAGAATGACATCAATGAGAGTGACATCAATGAGAGTGACATCAATGAGAGTGACATTAGTGAGAGTGACAATAGGTAGAGTGACATCAGTGAGAGTGACATCAATGAGAGTGACATTAGTGAGAGTGACAATAGTGAGAGTGACATTAGTGAGAGTGATATTAGTGGTACTGACATTAGTGGGAGTGACATTAGTGGAAGCAGGGAGCCTTTAATGGCCTTCGCCCCTGAGGACAGATGAGTTCGTCTTTCCTTTCCGCACATGCACGGGAGTGAAACTGGCCAGATTCATGCTTCTTCTCAGTCTAACTGGGCGTTGTCAAAAAGACATTTCCATTTCCTTTTTTGGGTCTGCAGGTGGACTTGCAGCAAAAGCACTTCCACGCCCTGATCCGTGACGACTGGGCAGGGCAAGGCGGAATGCTAAGGTGTAGGTCAGAAAAATATAGTCAATAATAGTATTTATGTAACTAAGGACACTAAGGAATACTTGTTCTGTACGCGTAATGTTTATATTTGCTTGCTATATTAATTTCTACTAATTAGTAAAAATTTTTGCTAATCTAGCCAAGCAACGTAACGATTGGAATAGAATGGATTGCTAATCTAGCCAATCAAAAAATTGGCATATAGCTATTTATTGAAAAATAAATATCCAGTAAATCCCGGTTTAATTCGATTTTCTCTCACGGTGTCTTCTCGATTTGCTAAACAGAATAACCAGCTATATGTAGCTGCTGACGCACAATCAAGCGGCTAATTGGGAATAAGTACAGCGTCCTTCAACTAAATTGGGAGGCTGGAGTGCGAAGCAATTATGTAGTTTTTAAGCTGCGACTTTAGGGCAGTACATTCATCAGAAAATGTAATTATGTATACGGTTTCGTCATAGACAATGGTTAATCTCACTCGTAGCTACGCGACTAGTGAAAAATCAATCAATCATTTTCTGCCTCCAATCCATAGACACGATCTAACATTCCCTACCTCCAATCCATAGACACGATCTAACATTCTCTACCTCCAATCCATAGACACGATCTAACATTCCCTACCTCCAATCCATAGACACGATCTAACATTCCCTACCTCCAATCCATAGACACGATCTAACATTCTCTACCTCCAATCCATAGACACGATCTACCATTCTCTACCTCCAATCCATAGACACGATCTACCATTCTCTACCTCCAATCCATAGACACGATCTAACATTCTCTACCTCCAATCCATAGACACGATCTAACATTCTCTACCTCCAATCCATAGACACGATCTACCATTCTCTATACCTCCGAATCTATAGACACAGTCTACCATGGCCTCCGAAACCAAATAGACACAATCTACCATTATGTGCAAGGTTCGGTGATTGAGTCGGCTTAATGATTATTTATTTTGATTTATTAATATTTAGTTTTATTAACTTTTGCAACTCAATAAATTTTTTGAAATATTCAACCATTTGCTGGCTAGATATACCCTGAGCCCATAGTCAGCCAACTCCATCGCGTGCTGTAACAACATTTTTGCTAACTTTTTGCCTTCCTCCCATCGCTGCAACTCACTCCCAATTTGCAGGCTTGCTTTTTCAATTGATCAATAAAATACTGCACGTTTTAGAAGGTTTCGTGAGGGACTGCCGCGCCTTGTTTAGTTAGTTAGGACGTTTTGCCCGACTCAACTAAGTTTTTAGTTGAGTCCTTACAGCCTTCAAAAGGCGCTTTGAGTTAAGTCAAAAAAGAAATAATTCTACTGACGAGAAGCTTTTCTGTGGAAAAGAATAGAATCTTTGTCGCTGTTCGCAATGGAATTGCTAATACCCTACCATAAATGGAGGTAGAGAGGCGTCTACTTGTGCAGTAGGATCTTAGAGTATTAGGGGGGAACAACTAGAGCATTTATTAGGATACATTGCATACGTGTAGGATGCAATACATGTACAGAAGATAGAAATCTCATTTTTGTGAAGATTTAATAGCTAAATCATGATAGAACGCAGCTAGATTAGCTACATCTAAATTAATTAGAGGTTACCGGTACTTAATTTAGAAACAAAGTCGATTGTGACGATTAATAACAAAAAAGAACGACTCATAAGCATCCAGCACATGTAGCTTAAGCATGCCACAAATATACGTGCGTTATTGGACTGTCTTTAACTTACTTCTAAGAAAAATGGGGTGTAGCATCCTTTAACTCTAGTTGTCCATTGCTTATCCGTAAACAAGGCAATGCGAAAATATGGTTTCTAAGATAAGGAAAGGAAAAAGAAAAAATTGATAAAGATGATACGTACAAAGCTATGCATGATATTGTTGAATTTTATTTTCCGGGATTGCCTATCTTGTATAAGGTTTTTGAATGTTCGTCCATGGGACCACGCGTGCATCACACCATAGAACCCCCAGGAGCCCCAAAAAGCCTGCTAAAAATACTACAATTGCCATGGACATTGTGATTGGATCATAAACAACTGCACTAGTGCAAGTGGGGCATACCTGCACAATTCAAAATGTCTTGCAACAGGTCATGGTATTAATAGAACTCTTGTTACTACAGGTAGCTCAAGTCAGCATGAGAATCTCCAGCTGCTTAAAGCTGTAGTACCAGCCGTCTGTAACGTTGCTTGGAGCATTACTAGCCCACACGATGCCCTTGGCCCTGTCTGCAGCTGATACATTCAGCGCGTATGGGTAGTTGAAGTACCGACCGAAAGGTCCACTACAGTGGCAGCACTTGTGCCAGTGAGGCAAGAAGACAACGGCACAATTAGCCGCGCAGTCACTCCATCCGCGGTCTCGGGTCATAAACTGCATATTAAAAGGGCCAAAAAGGCAGTTTCCAAGACCTGCACCAGGCACAAAGGTGTAAGCAGACAGCGTGTAGTTTGTACTTTCAGCCAGAATGTGAATGTTATCGTAGTAGGCGTAAATGTAAGTGTCGTCCCAGTACAGCAGGTCAACGCGGAACCGGTTGTTACTGGGCTGAGCGCTGGTCCTGGTGTGCAGCCACTCCAGGCCTGGCAAAGTAAATAATGTGCTACATGCTGGATTGCATTTGCTGGCTGAATAAGCTCACGCCAAAAAAGACACATCGTAAGAAAAGTCCAAATTAAGAAAGACACATTGCAAACAAGTTCACGTCGCTAAAGGCACTTCGTCAAAGACATCCAAGACGCATCGTCAAAGACACATCGGCAAAGACACACACAGGCAAAGACACATAATCCAAGACACATCGTCAAAGACACATCGGCAAAGACACACACAGGCAAAGACACATAATCCAAGACGCATCGTCAAAGACACATAGGCAAAGACACACACAGGCAAAGACACATAGGCAAAGACACACACAGGCAAAGACACATAATCCAAGACACATCGTCAAAGACACATCGGCAAAGACACACACAGGCAAAGACACATAATCCAAGACGCATCGTCAAAGACACATAGGCAAAGACACACACAGGCAAAGACACATAGGCAAAGACACACACAGGCAAAGACACATAATCCAAGACGCATCGTCAAAGACACATTGTCAATCAAGTCCACATCGGCAAAGGCAGAGCTAGCATTTTACTAGCTCGAAGCTTCAAAAGCATGAAATTTCACATCATTGAACAGTCTTGACATTCATGCACTCCCGCCAGCTAAAAACTTGAAGTTGGATACTTTTTGAGCTTGAAAAAATATTAAACTTGTGAAACATTTAGTGTGACTAACCAACAAAGTAGTTGTCGTGATAAGTCCCGAAGCCGGCCTTGTAGTCGGCCCAGAGCCGGTCGAAGCTCAAAGCGTCCGACACTCGAAGATTGACCGTCTCGAAGCACTGCTGGGTTAGGACCGTGTAGAACTCCTGCATGAGTTTACAGTGGACGAGTATAACTCTAAGTTCTAACTATAATGTAAATTATGTGCGAAAATACATACAGAATCCTCTGTAAAATAACGTTGCTCACATAGACGGCAAACTCAGGGCTGCCTGGTGGCTGCCCGAACCAGCGGCACAGCGGATAGTCGTTGAGCAGTGAGCAGTTGCTGGAGTTGAACAGGATTCCGCGACACGTCGACGGCGTAGCGCTGCACTTGGCAACGCAGCCAATGAGCGTCGAGACAGTCGGCTCTGGCACCAGACGGGTGGCGAAGATCTTCGCCGAGTTATTGGGAATGTACACTCGCTTTCGAGTCACGCTTCGAGCCGCAAGGTATTCTGACAAAAAAAATAACAGAACGCGTCACAAAAGTTAAGCAATGTCTTTGAGGCTAGTTTCAAATGTAGCGCTTCCACCCTGCGCGCTTAGGATACTGAGTACTTATATGAGACCGCACGCTTACTAAGCATTCTTTGTCCCCAATGTCTCACCAGTGTGAAAACTGAGCAGTCTGTCATTGAAGACCAGAGCTGACTGTCCACCGCAGGACGCCTTCCAGCCAAGTAGCACCGTCTCCGCGGTGAACAGCTGGCAGACGCGGGCAGCAGTGAAGATCAGCGCTGCACACCATGACTGCTTGGTGCAGAGCATTGCGCACTGCTGCTTGTTGTCAGACTGCTGCACAGTGAGTTGCGCGGAGCTGGGGTCAGATGGACACCCAGCTAAACTGGTCAGCTTGAACTGACAGCCCACGGCTCCTGTTGACTGCCAAGTTGTCAGGCACAGCAGCATGAAAATCAACAACATTATTCACCTGGGGAGCTAGACTTAACTGGGAAGGAATAAATGATGAAGACTTCGCGTATGGCGACGTGAAAGCGACTGTTTTGAAGCAGGTGGGATCCTCCTATTATATGGATGCAGTGAAAGAAACTTAACAGTAATTGGCTGGAAGCCACTTGCAGTGACGTTTTTTTGCGAGCTACCAGCCTAGTGTGTATTGCATTATTGCATTATTGATCCATTTGAGTTGCATTCCAGGCAGGAAAGAAGGCCCATTTCTTTGTGACAATTAGAACACTTTTTGGAGTATTGCTAGTAGAAACGGCTACATTTTTCTTTCAAATGTCTCATGTACTCGTACATGAGTGGATACTCCATGTGAACTGACTGGCGGTTTTCATCTCAACTGTGGGTGATGCAATTTGCGTCCCAAGGAGGACCCATGAGCTCAGGCTCATGAACTGATTATGGGGTGGCAACTTTAACATTTGTCGGGATACGCTATGAGCGGAGCAGTCTTGTACCAGATTATTGGCTTTAATTATATAGCTAATGAGGGAGCCATTATTTCCCATTCCACCGACTCCCCTTAGCAGGCACACAAGCGCGCGGATACGTACGCAGTCATACGCACAGGCACACACTCACACAGGAGTGTACAGCGGCTCTAACTTTATTTATCGTTAGGCATGTACACTTCACTGTGCCTTGGGGGTTGGCCTTCAATTCGGGTGTTAATTGAATCGAGAAAAGCCAAGCAGAAATTCTAATTTAGCCTCAAATTAATTTTGGCTGCATTTGGAATCGAGCCTGGACCGCTGGAACATAGGAGCGCTGCGCATTAGACCACTGGGCTACGGCCCCGACATGCGTTAACAGGCGTTAACGGGCTTTAGCACCAGGGCTTTAGCACCAGGGGCTTTAGCACCAGGGGCTTTAGCACCAGGGGCTTTAGCACCAGGGGCTTTAGCACCAGGGGCTTTAGCACCAGGGGCTTTAGCACCAGGGGCTTTAGCACCAGGGGCTTTAGCACCAGGGGCTTTAGCACCAGGGGCTTTAGCACCAGGGGCTTTAGCACCAGGGGCTTTAGCACCAGGGGCTTTAGCACCAGGGGCTTTAGCACCAGGGGCTTTAGCACCAGGGGCTTTAGCACCAGGGGCTTTAGCACCAGGGGCTTTAGCACCAGGGGCTTTAGCACCAGGGGCTTTAGCACCAGGGGCTTTAGCACCAGGGGCTTTAGCACCAGGGGCTTTAGCACCAGGGGCTTTAGCACCAGGGGCTTTAGCACCAGGGGCTTTAGCACCAGGGGCTTTAGCACCAGGGGCTTTAGCACCAGGGGCTTTAGCACCAGGGGCTTTAGCACCAGGGGCTTTAGCACCAGGGGCTTTAGCACCAGGGGCTTTAGCACCAGGGGCTTTAGCACCAGGGGCTTTAGCACCAGGGGCTTTAGCACCAGGGGCTTTAGCACCAGGGGCTTTAGCACCAGGGGCTTTAGCACCAGGGGCTTTAGCACCAGGGGATTTAGCACCAGAGATTAAATATAGATTTTATTCAGCTTAAATAGATCCAACTAGGTAAAGAGTTAATAATTTGCATACTTAACTACTAAGAGTAGAAAAGCAGGATCTGGCACTGAATTCAAACAACATTCTCGCGATAATTCTGAATCTATTTGAAGAATTTGTTTTAGTTTGAAGTGGCACTTCGTGGGAAAGCTTGGCTAAAATCAATTAAGTGAAGCCTTTTGTTCCAAAGCTGCTTTGAAGCGGGAAATGTCTGTGTGTGAGCAAAGTGTTCAAAGTGTTAAGATTGCCAGGTGTTAAAAAGCTGTTAAACTGCATTCACTTTAGCTTTGACAAGATCAGGACGGCTCTGCCAGAGTGCACATCAAATCCAAGTTTGTTTGCAGTCAAAAAGGCGAAATCGTTGGTCTTCGAGTTGTAGGCTCGACAAATAAAGGAATTGATCTTTTTTCTAAAAGCTCCTTACCTTCGGCTTTGCATCTCAGCAACTCCCTCTTTGAGCCCATGGCATCTCAGCAACCCTCCATTGAGTCATAGCATCTCAGCAACCCCCCATTGAGTCATGGCATCTCAGCAACTCCCCATTGAGCCATGGAATCTCAGCAACTCCCCATTGAGCCATGGAATCTCAGCAACCCCCCCCATTGAGTCATTGCATCTCAGCAACCCCCCATTGAGCCATGGCATCTCAGCAACCCCCCATTGAGCCATGGCATCTCAGCAACCCCCCATTGAGCCATGGCATCTCAGCAACCCCCCCATTGAGCCATGGCATCTAAGAAACTCTTAAAAAGTTAGCAATTAAGTATGGTTGACGCATCGTTTTGTTAACGTTATTTAAAACATACGGAAGCCTATATGATATAATTATTTTCCAAGAAAATAAGTTGTAAACTTTTAACCGATTTATTCTAAAATTACAAAAAGTGCCTATCATTTAGCGAATGAATTCTGTAGCTAAACCGTATTTGCCTTCAAGCTCAATATGTAGAAAGTTTAAAAGCTTTTCTTAGGAAGAATTTTTCAAGTCAGCAAGCGGCCATGAGACTCGTTGCACGCTTCAGCAAGTCACGCCCGCGGGCAAAAGAGGCAGTTTTACTCGAATACCGAATACTTAGTCACTCAACTGAGCTCTCTTCCTCTTCGTATCTATCTATCTATCTATCTATCTATCTACCTATCTATCTACCTATCGATCTATCTTTCTACCTATCTATCTATCTATCTATCTATCTATCTATCTATCTATCTATCCATCTATCTATCTATCTTTCTATCTATCTATCTATCTATCTATCCATCTATCTATCTATCTTTCTGTCTGTCTATCTATCTATCCATCCATCTATCCATCTATCTTTCTGTCTATCTATCTATCTATCCATCTATCTATCTATCCATCTATCTATCTATCTATCTATCTATTTATCTATCTATCTATCCAACTATCTATGTATCTAGTCATATCTTCTCAACAAATATTTAATCTTTCTGCACGAATCCACATTCAGTTTCCACTTCAGTGACTGTATTCATTGGCTTGAGTTCCCACAAAAGATTTATTCTCTGTCTTCAACTCTCGGTGGAACTTCTCACATTTCTTTTACTTTCCTTCTGAGCTATTTTTTTCAAATATTGCTCACTGCCTTCAGCAATAGCTCCTCAGCAATAATTGGTTAGCTACTTCTTGACTGAAGTTGGAGCCCATGCGCCAAGTGACTCACATAGAGTGCAAAGAAAGGCAGATCGATCCAATCCAATCAGACTCTCCGCCTCGCACGCTGAGCTGCCCCGGCTTCATCTGAAAGAGCTCAAGACAGTTCCTTCAATAGTCTCTGCCCCCGTCCCCTGTCTGTCCATCCGAGATCTCAAATTTTCGCTCGAACTGTCTTCTAAAAATCCTCTATGTTTGCCTTCACCGAAAATTCTTTATTTACTGTGCCAATCCTGACTGGGAAGCTATTGACTTTTAAAGCAGTCATTCTGCGCTGTTTTTTTATTGAGATCGAATTTCGGTAATTACCTTCTAGACTGGATAGATAATGTGTTCTATTTTCTGTCACGTTTAATCGGGTTAGGAAGAAAACATGATTACATGAACACTGGTTTGGAATTATTTCTAAGCAAGAAATTGTCAGAAAAAGGCGAGGAGGGTGGGGAGGAAGGAGAGAGAAGAGGGAGAGTGCTGGAGGAGAGGGAGAGGGCAGGAGGAGAGGGAGAGTGCAGGAGGAGAGGGAGAGTGCAGGAGGAGAGGGAGAGGGCAGGAGGAGAGGGAGAGGGCAGGAGGAGAGGGAGAGTGCAGGAGGAGAGGGAGAGGGCAGGAGGAGAGGGAGAGGGCAGGAGGAGAGGGAGAGTACAGGAGGAGAGGGAGAGTGCAGGAGGAGAGGGAGAGGGCAGGAGAAGAGGGAGAGTGCAGGAGGAGAGGGAGAGGGCAGGAGGAGAGGGAGAGGGCAGGAGAAGAGGGAGAGTGCAGGAGGAGAGGGAGAGGGCAGGAGGAGAGGGAGAGGGCAGGAGAAGAGGGAGAGTGCAGGAGGAGAGGGAGAGTGCAGGAGAAGAGGGAGAGTGCAGGAGGAGAGGGAGAGGGCAGGAGAAGAGGGAGAGTACAGGAGGAGAGGGAGAGGTCAGGAGAAGAGGGAGAGGGCAGGAGGAGAGGGAGAGTACAGGAGGAGAGGGAGAGTGCAGAAGTGAGGGAGAGGGCAGGAGAAGAGGGAGAGTGCAGGAGGAGAGGGAGAGGGCAGGAGGAGAGGGAGAGGGCAGGAGAAGAGGGAGAGTGCAGGAGGAGAGGGAGAGGGCAGGAGAAGAGGGAGAGTGCAGGAGGAGAGGGAGAGTGCAGGAGAAGAGGGAGAGGGCAGGAGGAGAGGGAGAGGTCAGGAGAAGAGGGAGAGTGCAGGAGGAGAGGGAGAGGTCAGGAGAAGAGGGAGAGTGCAGGAGGAGAGGGAGAGTGCAGGAGAAGAGGGAGAGTGCAGGAGGAGAGGGAGAGTGCAGGAGAAGAGGGATAGTGCAGGAGGAGAGGGAGAGTGCAGGAGAAGAGGGAGAGTGCAGGAGAAGAGGGAGAGTACAGGAGGAGAGGGAGAGTGCAGGAGAAGAGGGAGAGTGCAGGAGGAGAGGGAGAGGGCAGGAGGAGAGGGAGAGGGCAGGAGAAGAGGGAGAGTGCAGGAGGAGAGGGAGAGTGCAGGAGAAGAGGGAGAGTGCAGGAGGAGAGGGAGAGGGCAGGAGGAGAGGGAGAGGGCAGGAGAAGAGGGAGAGTGCAGGAAGAGAGGGAGAGGGCAGGAGGAGACAGATACTCATGTAGAAAGTGTGGGGAAGAGAAGTCTAAACAGAGAGCCGAAGAGTGGGAGCTGCAAGACAAGTCAGAGACAGGCAGGGGGTTCCGGCACAAGGCATGATGATTAGCTGCATCATCGATTAGCGGAACTCAAATCGAGGGCCAAAATTCGATGGGTGCTCAGTGCGAGTATAGAAAATCAATAATTTTTATTTAAAACACAACCCATACTTTACCAAGTACCGAAATGCCATATGGAGTTTCCCAAAGGAGAAGAAAATGATGAACAAGTTTCCAGGTCCCCTGTCGGAGTTATAAATCATTTTCAAAAGAAAAACAGAAAAAACACCCAGCAACTGAGCGGAGCTGAGAGTCCGGAGACATGCGATCACAGTTTTCTTATCGAGCTGTGAGATCGCTTTTTCCCAGAAAAGAGGATCGAGCTGGAGTCTCGTCGAATGAGCGAGTGCGAGCGAGTGAGTTCCTTTGCTACAGCTTTGCACCCTCGGGGGAAATGTTTGGCCCAGCTGAATAAGTGGTAGAAGAGCGGCGCTTTTAGTCAATATAGCCGCTCTTCAAGCCCCGATAGCTACTCGTACATAAAACGAAGTGCACGCATTGGGGATTAGCTTCCTTTTATATACGAGCAAAATTTTAATCCATGACTAGTAAACTCTTGGCGTTGTTTGCAGCTCAAGAATTCGAAAATTGCTCTATAGTTTCTCGGATACAAATTGAGATCAAAAGTACATCTACACTCGCCGATTCTGTCAAGTTCGCCTCGAGGCCAATGTTTTTGCGCTGCAAAATGCATTAGCAAAATTGAGAGCGTTCAGTTTTTTTACCAGGCCCTGAATTTAGAAAATCTCAACTTTTGGAATTCCGAATGGCGGACAGAATGAGCATACGCATTGTCCGAAATGCACGGTTTTGAACGAGTATCGGTCGCTGAATGAGGTTCCGCCATAGACCAATTTCGGCTGGGAAGAATCTGTGCTAGAAACGAAAGAAGATGACATTTCGACGCAAATTTTAAGTGCACCCTGGAAACGAAAGAAATATTTTTTTCGCATGTAATTTTCCGCTTTGAAAGTGCGTTCCATTTTCCATAAGACTCGTCGTTGGTAGCCAAGCCTGTTCGCTAATCCGAGGCCAAGACACAATGGCTAAAGATTTTCCGTGATCAGTCAAATTGAACTGCCTGATATTCTTCACACAGACGCTTCTCGCTTGTCGAATTCCTGTTTGTAGAAAGAGAAGAAAAAAGTAAGGGGACTAACCCGCATGTAGATCGAGAAGGAAGGTCAGAAGAGAGTGAAAGCAAACACCACAGCAACTGCTAGGTATTGATCGAACAAGGGGGGGGAGAGAAAAAAGCAGAGAATGCTTTGCGCTTTCGAGTCAGCTTTACAGGCAGTCGTATGGCTGCCTGCCAAGCAAGTGCCCGCTCTTTTTTCTCAGCATTTTCCCCCAAGAAAAGTTCCGTCAGTCATTTTGCTCTTGGCTCAAGTGCGTCCATTGTTATCAACAAATCATTAAGTATTGGATTTTGAGAATGATTTTCTTGACTTGATCACTCCTTCTCACAGTTGTGCAAGCCTTGGACCATAGACACGCAATAGCTGATTTCATTGGAAAAACATGAATATGACGACGAATAAGCAGTCATAAAAGCTTTACTACAGGTCAAGATTTACCGGATGATAAGCAATGGAAAAGTACGACCTAATTTTGGTTGCCATCGAGAGAGGTGACAGTGCTCATCAGATTGTGCGATGGCTGTGTGTAAAGAGAAAAGCTTTGAAATCTGTTGTCTGTTTGACTGTTTCGATTCGTTTTTTCATAACAATTTCATAAAGATGCTTATTAGGAAGGCCAAGCTTACACTCAGAGTCAGCAGGTCATTCCATGGCTGTTCCAAAGCAACATTATATATAGGCGACTGGCTAATACTTTTTTTATTCAACAAGAGCTTCAATTTAAAAAACCGCCATTCATTGGATTTGTACATAAAAAATCCTTTCAGTTAACTGCTTGCTGTGTATATTTCTGAGGTCCGTCTTAGCAGGATCAGAGACTTTCGAACTGGTAAAATGGTTAAATATTGATGAGAGGTACAGGAGGAAGAAGAGCTACATGATGCAGTTAAAAAACCTAGGAGCACAGTTAGTAGTCACACTTCGATAATACATTTCGACGTCGCACTGAATCGGTCACGTCTAGATCGAGCCGAAGCTGCTGCGGTTGTCGATGTTGGCGAAGCTAGCTGCTGCCGCTGCTGCACCAGCACGGAGCCCGTGCTGCTCCCGACGTCTCTCTCTCCGTCGTCGTCTTCGCCGGCGCTGTCACTTTCGTCGCCGCCGCGGCACAGCGCCGCGTACACGATAGCAGCAATCAACAGGATAAACAAGGACGCGGCGACAGCAATGACGGCTGGAATCCGGCTAAACTGTGACTCGCAGCTGGCCAGCTGAAGGTCCAGCACTGGCCGGTTGCGCAGAGCGCTGGGTGAGGCGCAGCGCAGTTGACGCGAGTGCAGCCCGACCACGGACACGTTGGTTGCCAGGGCCCAACGCCAGAAGTGACGCAGTCGGCCGCAGTCGCAGCGCAACGGATTGCCAACCAGGTCGATTCTGCGCAGGCCGAACAGCGAGCGCATGGCGTCAGCGCTGACACTGGAGATTCGCGCCGACCGGATCGACACGTCGCGCAGGTGGCTGGCTGAACGGAAGGCGTCGCTGTCGATGTCTCTGATCGGATTGTAGTCAAGCGCCAGACGTCGTAGAGAACTCGGAAAGACAACGCCGGGCCCGGGCGGCTGGCGGATGTTGCAGCGGCTGAGCTCAAGCTCTTCAAGCTCGTTGAACTCGCGGAACAGGCCCCAGTTGTTGTTTTTTAGGTAGGCAAAGATTTCGTAGCGGTTGAGCTTGAAGACGCGCAGAGAGCTGGCTAGCCTATCCAGGCTGGACTTGAACAGCGCAAGAGTTCGCGCCTCCATGGGGTTGTCGCTCAGGTCCAGCAGCTGCACATTTGTGCTGTGTAGGAATGCCTGCGTATCGATAGTACTGATGTTGTTCACGCCGACGTGTAGTTTGCTGAGGCCAGCGGAGCCGTAGTCAGCGAGTATCTGCAGTCGGTTGCCCGTCATGTCCAGCTCTTCCAGCTCCCTGGCTCCCAGGTCCAGTGGCTCAATCTGAGGAAATCCATTCCAGCTGAGGTTGAGAAAGCGCAGATGCGGACAGTCCCGGTCAGGTTGTCCGGAATCTGGCTGATCCGGTTGCGACTGAGGTCGAGTCGCAGCAGTTTCGGCGAGGCGGCAAAAATGCCAGCCAGATGCTCGCGCCGCAGCTCGTTGCCGCCGAGGAGCAGCTCAGTGAGGCCCGAAATTTGCTGCCGAGTTGGTCGGAAATCCTTCAGGCCGTTGTCTCGAAGATCCAGCGACTGGAGGCTGGCGAAGCGAGTAAACACTGATGGGTGAAGATTGTGCAGCGAGTTTCGGCCTAAACTGAGCCAACGGAGATTCGCCGGCAGGCGGGTTGGGTCAACGAAAATTGTTAAAAGATTGTGCGACAGATCGAGCCGCATCAGGTTGTTGAGATCGGATAAGTTTGGTATTTCGGTTAGACGATTGTCGGACAGATCCAGCTCAGACAGTCGCGTCAGACTGTTTAGAGCGCCATTCTCCACGGTTGCTATGGCGTTGCTAGCTAGGCTGAGGCGTCTCAGGCTGTGCAGGCGGAGGTCGCGGCCTCGGAATGCGTAGGCGGGCAGGCGGGCCAGTCCAAGCCTTCGCAGACGCAGTTCGTCAAGATCACAGTCGGCACTGACAGACCTAAGCAGTGGTTTGAGCGCCCCGCTACCCGTGTAGGACAGAGCCGGGTTGCCGGATAGGTCTAGCAGGGCCGGACAGCTCGCCACGGGCCAGCGAAATCTGCTGTCCACCGACTCTAGCAGATTGTGCGATAGATCTAAACGAGTGTCGCGATTCAACTGACGAGCCGTCATCACGGGCGGTCTTTCTAAGGCGTCGGTTGATGACCCTGCGGAGGTCTGAGACTGAGAAGTTACCGAGCGCAACCGATTGTGCGACAAGTTCGCCTCGAACCAGACTGGTAAATTATCGAGCAAGTCAAACGGCAGCACGCTCAGCATGTTGTGACTCAAATCGATGATTCGCAGATTAACGCAACTGCTTAGATCTTTGGCGTCCAGGTTCTGCAGTCGGTTGTGCGATAGTCTCAGTTCAACAAGATTAGGCAACGCGGTGAATAAATTCTTGTTGAGCTTGGTGATTGCGTTCTTCGATGCGGACAGAACACGCAGATGAGGAGCGGACGCGGCAATGCTGACTGGCAAGTCTGCTAATCGGTTGTCGTCCAGATTCAGCTCAAGCGTGGCAGGGTCCAGCAGGTCGCAGGGCACCTCCGTGAGACCTTTTCCGCTGCAGGTAACTGACAGAACCGCTGTGCTTGGCGCCACCGCGGGGTGGGGCAGCTCGCACCAGCACCTGCTCGGGCAGCGGTAGCCCAGGTCGCCCGCCGCGATGACATCCGCCAGCCGAAGCGATGACGCTTCGTAAAGCTGCAGCAGGTGGACCAGCAGCTGCAGCAGGGCTGGCATCTATGGCCCTAAATTATTCAAGCCTTTCACGACATCGCAGCGCGCTTGCAGCACGACCAATGAAGTAGTTTGTTATACGAATCTCTTCAACTATTGCTGGTTATTTAAGAAATGTAGAACTCCATACCTACATGTAAGTAACAAAATTGTTTTTATTCTGCTCTTAAAGAAACATGGCATGGAGAAGCTGAAGCAACTGTCTCTCAGCCAATGGCAGCGCGTTTACTGGACAAGCCATGCCTGTAAATACCGACTTCCATTGGGTTTAGCTAGCAGCTTAATGAAGTGGCCTTTAGGGAGGCATAGGAACCTTTTTCTAACCCCAAAATGCAATTTTGGAATGTGGGTGGATCGGATGTCGCACAGCTTGGCATTATTTTGCCATTATTTTCTGTAGGAAAAATGCCTGAAAATCTTTTCTGCGCACTTCAGAGGCAAAACAATTAGTAGCACTGCTTTAATAACCTTTTGTTGCAACGGTCAAGCGTTCTGCTGATTAATATATCACTGAAGAAATATTAAATGACGCTTATTCAAGCTTTAGACAGTGGACTAATGCACTGGTATAAAACTATATTCGTGCAAGTATAATACGTAGGAATGAAAAAAGCATGGTTCATTAATACTATAGGACAGCTGCAATATGCGCACAAGAAGGAAGCAGACAATTACACCTGCTGTGGATCGCCTTAACAGAGAGAGAGAGGAAGTCTTCTAGGGGAAAAACTGATTGGTCCAATTAAAAAGGCAGCTCCTTTTTACAAGGCGCAAGAGGCATCTATAGGAGTCTGGGGAGTTTCTTACTTTACTGACTATACTAGGGAGGCTTCTGCTAACGCATAGCAGCCACCGCTCATTAATTATGCTTTGATGACGCGTGCTCAGCAGTGGTGGATAGTAGTGCATTACTAGCTGCGCATTTTCTCAAAGAGCCGTGGAACTAGCATACTAGTTTAATATCCACGAGCATCTGATTGCTTAACTTGCTTTAATTCACAAACTTGGAAAAGTATCTTCAACCTAAAGGAATCGGAGACACTCGTATATATGCTGTCATTATTTCATTATATACCTATGTAATGTTCCAGCACAGTTAATAAAGTATTTTCGCAGACAATATTTATTTGCGATCGCTTCGAAGCTTCATCCATGGTAAACGGATTTGCTGGGGCAATCAGCACGAACTCTGCAGAAGTCTGCCAGCCCGCCACACGTCCTTCGGCCATCTCCTCCCTGGCCTTCTCCTTAGCCTGAATCAAACCGAACGAGAAGGCAAGTAATAATTTTTTTCGTCCTCGCATATAATCAATCGAATTATGACGGTTGCCGATCTCCCAGAACCGTACGCCCATGCCCCTTGTGAGCAAAAAACTTTTCTACACTTAGTCAGTAGCCTCAGCTCGCTGAGCAATAATTCGACTTTCTTTTTCTGCACATCCGATGAAGCATGTGCTGAGTGAGTTTTCTTAGAATATTCCGCCGGACCAAAAAGTTTTTTTCTTGCTGTAAACTTCTGCTTGACCTCGTTATGCTGCGGAATTCCTTCGACGGAATTCTGGCGAAAAATGTTATGGGCATGTAGTAAAAGTTTTACGAAGCCTGCAGGTTACTTTTTAGTCCGAGGTCAACACAGCTCTCACTGTGCCCGGCAGTTGCATACTAATCTTCCATTAGCTGTGTGACAACTGTCTCTCTTGATTGCCTCGCAAAAAAAAATATTGAAAGCGACTTTACACCGACTGGAACCTGATTAGTTTTGCATACTACTGAGAAATGTTTTGCGCCCTGTAATCATCATCCCATCGATTGTACTAATGATGAAAAATCAATTAGAAATTTTTATCTTGCGATTAATTTGTCAGTCCATTTCTGTTCTCAGTTGCTTATTGAGAGCAGGGAGTTAAAGTTTCAAGCTAACTATACAGCACTTGCGTTGCTGTCAATAACGCATTTATGCAACTATGAGACTATACGAGAAGTTACCAACTTATTTCAATTTTCCATAATACTTTATGCTGCAAATCAATACAAGTTTATAACCAAACTTAGCCAAGACTGCTGAGTTGAAGAGCACATACTGCCAGTCATTTTTTGCTAGTCATTATTCGCTCGCAGCGCTAAAATTGATCTGTAGTATCGCGTGAAGCGCCTAGTTGTTGGGAAGGCTATACAGCTGTTAGTATTTTTAACAAATGCGCAACGATGCTGACTACTTAGCGTCTTATCGTATAAATAGTAGTATTTACCCCAGTTTTTCCAAAGTTTCTACAATAAGTCAAGCAATCTAAATCTTCGTAGTAACAGATTCTTCCACCGGTATGTCGGTGCGGCTTTCCTCGGACGCGGTGAGACGCCTCCTTCTCTTGATCGCTGCCTCCAATAAGTCGTGCATCAGTTCGAAAAGCTCGCAGAATGTCAGTAAAGACATTCCTTAGTAGAGGCCCATTATTCCGCCTACATCAGAAAAGAAATTAGCGAAGCCATAGTCGATTGACAGAGTCACCCGATTGCAATTCTGCCGATGCGGTCTGAAGGTCACCTTGAGCAGATTGGCGTTGATGAAGGCTCCTGCAGTGCTTAAATTGGCACCCGCCAGGTAGCTTAGAGTGGGTTTACTCAAGTTTTGAGATCGAGCGTCGTTCAAAGCCTGATCGATTGTGCTAGCAACGAATGGCTCGATAGAGCTGTAAGTTGGCCAGTCCGAGTTGGAAATGATCGGATCGTAGTTGATGATTCTGCACGGGGCCAGCTTGCTGCATTGCGCTTGAGCCAATTCGCTGACCCGAGACAGATGGTCATTGTCGGTTAAGCGATCTGCCGCTAAATCGCCAACCTGTTGCAAAAAGTTGCTCTCATCGCCGGAAAGGTTGAACAAGTAGCGCCGACCTCTAACTGGCCAGGGCAGTGGACCGGCGTCCCCGCTGAGGTTCATGAGTGCCTGATACTGCTTGTGATACTCCAGGTAGTAGCAGTAGGAGTAGCTGTAGCTGTGGTTGTAGGGTTCTTGCGAGTACGGATTCACAAACTACAAATCGAAACTCGATGGACTGTACAGCTGCTCGGTCATGCCAATCTCCACAGTGTGATATCGACCTGGACCAAGCGAGAATGACGTCACGAATTCGGTCGGGCACTCGCCCAGTGGGCACAGATAGATTCGAACTCCAGCCCTACGATCCGGGTCGTCGAAATCCATTCGCGACAAAGACCAATCCGAGACGGGGATGGGTGCTCCACCGGCGAACACCTTGGCTAGAATTGGCGGACCAGATGGCGAGGCCGAGAAAAAATTTTTCGTCCGTCAGTAGCGTGACGGTGAGTCCGCCGGATGGGCCACTTTTAGACAGGTTGACTTTGATCAACTGATAAAATCATTCAGGACCCATCGCAAACGGCGGAGAAACACAGGATGGTGGAACTGGCTTGCTGTCACGGGATCAGAAGTAGGCAAGCCGTAATTGGAAACGTAGGAAACATCCGACGCAATCAGTGACTGCTCAAGCCTGTGCGCGAATGCGTCCACAAGCAGCCGGTACTGGAGCGACTGGATGTATGCGAAGGTGTACCAGCGCTCGACCTCCATCGGGTCCGAGCTGATATTCGCGGCCAGGATGATACGAGAAAACACCTCGGATGTGAGAAACAGCTGACAGTTGATTTCGGACACAGTATCGTTTATCGCCGCATAACTGGCAGATACGGCGATCTCAAAGCAGGCATATATATCGGGGTACTTGAACAGTACAGCGTTGGTGCCCAACGAGCTGGTCACCTGACCGCTATTCAACTTGATAACGAAATCTGCGAAGCCTTTTAAGAACAGACCCAAGGATGCGAAATAAAGAAGTAGCCAGGAAAGCCTCACGTACAGAGGCTTTTTACTTATAGTACGACTCAATCCGTGAGTCGTGGTCTGTTTCGGAGCTACTTTAACTTGCTGCATCTACACGTGCTTAGAAATTCAAAGCTATAAATCCAAGTTACTCTAGGGAAGAGCCTAAGTAAATTTTGCAGCGAATATGGATTAATTTCTTCATTAATATTACAGATAGAGCAAGTTTTGTTTGCGGAGGACTCGGTGCAAACCGGCTTAGTATGTAAAGCTACCCGTTGCTATGCATGAAGGGTAGCTACATCGCAAAAGCAAATTCAAATATATATTTACTTTAGGATTTTGAGCGTACTAAAGACGAGCAGTTGACATGACACCCGTTCAAAAGACTAAGCGGTTCTAATATATTTCGAAAGCTAGTGAGACTTAGGTGCGTAAAGAAACTAGGTGAGAATAAGATTGTGTTAAATCAACATGGGACAAATGGATGGAGTTGTCTGCGTCTAGTTCACTGTTTTGTACTCCAAGCAGCTTTACTTTGGTTGACGTAGAGAATTGAAGTACGTTTGTAGAACACGACGTACTTCGAAAATTGAACAGGTACATGTAGCAATAGTGCCAATAAAAGCAGGCTTAGAACTGAATTTTCCAGGGGTTTCAGGGGGCTCAAAAAGACAATTGTAACTCCAACATGAATTGAAACGAAAGTTCTACATGACCGCAACTGCATTGAACATGGATTGCAATATTGCAGCAAGAATCAGACGCATTTCTTTATTTAAAGATGATTGTTGACTCAGCTGAGTCAACTGGCTGTTTGGGAGAAGTTGCAAAAAATCTATAGGGGCCAAAGGAACCCAGAAATTTAGCCAATGTATTTAAATATTGGCCCGATATTTAGTACAGAATTTTATTCAAATAAAGCTATAGAAAATTTACTAACTTCTCTCAGACCCTGGCTGTGAAGCTTTGAGACCATCGTCTGTATATATATACGAGCATATAGGAATTTATTGTACTCCCAATTATACCCATTCATTCTACGTACGTGTGTGTAGACGTTTACAAGAAACTAGTATGATCCAGCCGTGGCGGCAACAAAGTTTGGCTTATTTCAAAAAAGGAAGCGAACATAGCTAGAAAAGTGTGAAATTGAAGTATTTGTTCGTAAAGAAAAAATTCAACACAGTTTTACACAATGCAACAAGTAAAGGAGTCCCTCGCGCAGTCCACGTCCCATGGCCTGCCGAGGCTAGTTACAAAGAAGCCGCTCTACGTTCGCCTTCTCTGGCTGCTGTTTTTCCTCGCCTTTCTCGGCCTCTGCCTCCGCGGCTTGGTAGATTTCGTTAAAAAACTGGAGAGTCGTCAGGTTAGCACAACTTTGGAGGCAAATGCGTTAGCCTTCAAATTTCCGGACGTGTACAAATGCATGGAGAATCCGGTTTCAACCAGCTATGCGCGACGATGAGTAACCA
>NIVC01004446.1:0-45664 GCA_002269645.1 Macrostomum lignano
AATTCATTGTCAGATGGGAATTTTTCAGTTTTTATTTAGCACTGAACTCATAGTGCTAAATGGGGTTTACCATAGACAACAGGAACATAAGTGAGTTTTTTCTGCAATCAGTCACATACCTAGATAGATAGATAGATACCGACAAACCATTTTTAGTGTATGAATTTAGTATAGTTAGATGTAAAATAATCTGTTAAAAGTGTTATGGTTTTAAAAACTTTAAAAAGTTTCCTTAAGTTTTAAGGAAAAGCAAAATATACAAATTTAGTTAGGGGGGTAGCTATAGTAGGCAGGAGGTACATACGTGATCAAATTAACTGCAACCACTCAGGAAGAAAGAAATGGCGCCACTCAAAATAATATGGCACCACTCACATTGAAATGGCGCCACTCAAATGAAATGGCACCCACTCAAATTGAAATGGCACCCACTCACATTGAAATGGCACCCACTCAAAATGAAATGGCACCCACTCAAATTGAAATGGCACCCACTCAAATTGAAATGGCACCCACTCAAAATGAAATGGCATCCACTAAATATGAAATGGCACCCACTCAATATGAAATGGCACCACTCAAATGAAATGGCACCCACTCAAAATGAAATGGCACCCACTAAAATGAAATGGCACCCACCCAAAATGAAGTGGCACCCACTCAAAATGAAATGGCGCCACTCAAAATTAAATGGCGCCCACTCAAAATGAAGTGGCGCCCCCAAATGAAATGGCGCCACTCAAAACAATGAAATGGCACCACTCACAATGAAATGGCACCCACTCACATTGAAATGGCACCCACTCACATTGAAATGGCACCACTCACATTGAAATGGCACCACTCACATTGAAATGGCACCCACTCACATTGAAATGGCACCCACTCAAAATTAAATGGCACCCACTCACATTGAAATGGCACCCACTCACATTGAAATGGCACCCACTCACATTGAAATGGCACCCACTCACATTGAAATGGCACCCACTCACATTGAAATGGCACCCACTCACATTGAAATGGCACCCACTCACATTGAAATGGCACCCACTCAAAATGAAATGGCACCCACTCACATTGAAATGGCACCCACTCACATTGAAATGGCACCCACTCAAAATGAAATGGCACCCACTCACATTGAAATGGCCCACTCAAAAATTAATGGCGCCCCTCAAATGAAATGGCGCCCACTCAAAATGAAATGGCGCCTACCTCAAATGAGGCATTAGTCATTAGGAAACAATATTTCATACTTAATCTTCGAGCTCACCTTCATCCTCCCAACCCAGATCATGATCGAAGGGCTCGGCAGGCTGTTCCTCATCAAAGTGAGCGTCCCGCTGCCGCCGGAGCGTCGGGTTCTGCTTCGACAGCTGTCCAGCAACAGCGGCGGCGGTTGCGGCGGCCGTCAGTTTCAACAGCAACAGCAACAGCAGCAGTTTCGCATTCTCGAGAATCGCCAGAACGTCTATCACCAACCAGCCGCAGGCATGCAGGCACCCAGGCGAGCGGTCAGCGTTCTACGAACTGTGGCCGCTTCTGCTGGGCACCAGCTGCTGCTCACCTGCCCGCCAGATGTGGAGAGCGACCTGAAGGAGATCAGCAGGGCCATCCGGTTGTTCCTAGGTAGGAAGAAGGACGCTGATGCAAAAAACTTGTTAGCGGTTGAGTGGCGCACCCTGGCACAGGTGCTTGACCGGCTGTTTTTCTTGTTGTATGTTATCCTGCTGATCAGCTTCCTGATTTTATTTATTCCCCGTCGGGTGGAGTATGTGCGGCGAATGGACTGATTGATTGACTGATTGGCTCCTTGATTGATTGATGGATGGATGGATTGATTGATTGATTGATTGATTGATTGATGATTGATTGGTTGGTTGATTAATTGATTGATTGATTGATTGATTGACTGATTAATTGATTGATTGATTGATTGATTGATTGATTGATTGGTTGATTAATTGATTGATTGATTGATTGATTGATTGATTGATTGATTGATTGATTGATTGGTTGATTGGTTGGTTGATTTATTGGTTGGTTGATTGATTGATTGTTTGATTAATTGATTGATTGATTGATTGATTGATTGATTGGTTGCTGACTTATTGGCTCCTTGGTTGATTGATGGATGGATGAATGGATTGATTGATTGATTGATTGATTGATTAATTGATTGATTGATTGATTGATTGATGATTAATTGATTGATTGATTGATTGATTGATTGATTGATTGATTGGTTGATTAATTGATTGATTGAATGATTAATGATTGATTGATTGATTGATTGATTGATTGATTGGTTGATTGATTGATTGATTGATTGATTGATTGATTGATTGATTGATTGATTGATTAATTGATTGCTTCCATGGTTCCATTATTGATTATTTAGTTCCATTATTAATTGATTGGTTCTATTGTTGATTGATTGGTTCCATTATTGAAGTATTGGTTTGATTGTTTTGCCTGCTTAAGACGGTAATTATTTAATTAACTTTTTGCATTGATACCAGTATATTTATTAAATAGTAAGTTGGTTAATTTATGGCTTGATTTTTTACTAAAGGATTGAATACGATAACATGATGTATTGATAAAAAATCGTACGTTCTGTTTATTTATTTTGGTTGTGTCTAACTTTGTATCTATAACTGTCTGATCAATTGTTTGATTTGCATCAAACGAAATTTTATTATTATTTTAAAATTCTAATTTATTTTTTTGTGAAAAGAGTTTTATTAATATTGGCTACTCCAATTCAAAGCAACTGGATTGCAGCGGAGACTTTTGTCAGACCAACAATCAGCAACGAATAACCATTTTGAGCAATTCATTTTTACTAGCGACTCATTTTTCGCATTCCTTCGTTTTTATATACGCAATCTGCAAACTTACTCTTGTCTCGATTTTTAATACTCTTATAGCATATTCGAAAATTCACGGAGAAAGCATTTTCCTAATGAATAAGGCGGATCAAATTCAAGATAAAGAATTTTATAATTTTTAGATCGCGTCTGCCGGCACATGCATGTACTTCGAATATTGTACCAGTTTTATATTTGTTGTACGAATAGGACTTTGCTTTGCATTAATTTTTTACTGTTTTAATCAGGTTGTAAAAGCTTAAAGGTTGTAACCGATCGATTTTTCATTCTATACTTTTTCCTCTACAGTCTATATACAGTCCTATATATCGAAATTATTTATATCGAAAAAAAAAATACCCTTAGAAATCTTACAAATGATAATTTTAACCCAAGTTTTGTTATCAAAGCAAGAGAAGAGATGCTTGCAAATAGACTTGCTATTTTAATGCCGGAAATTAAAATACATTGTAATCATACTTTGACTGACAAATTATCCGCTTGATTTCTTTGTTTATTTTTATTGTTAAGAAATGAAATTTATATTGGGTGAGACTTTTAAATAGGAGAATAAAGATATTTTGTTATGATAGCACTGGTATGCGCTTATAACGAGGAAAAATTATTAAAATTTAAGGATGTTAAAGAAATTTTTGTTTAAATTAACAACTACTCTAAAAAGCCTCCACCACAGCCAAGTGGATAATTATAGTTTTCGTCAAATCGAAACAAAGCAGATTTCGATCTTCATTGAGATCAGCTGAATCAAGCCTCAACACAATGACATTTATTAATGTGATACAAAGTGACGTCCATTTTGGAGCCGTCCTTGCAGTAGACAGTCTTCTTGGTAGGCTTCGGCTTGTAGCTTTCGGGTTTGCAGCACTGGCACACGCCCATCACCTTGACCTCGCCCTACAACGATTTAAAAAAGGCACAGAGTGCAAATGAACTTATCAAAGTGAGTAAGTTGAAAGCCTACCAATTAAGCTAGAACATTTATGATCCCGTGCCATGTAACACTGGCTCACTCAGCATCGAATGTCCCGCCCCATGCACTTCCGATATCCGCTCACCTTGTCATTAACCGTCACTTGGTGGCTAGACGGGCAACCGCCGGTGCACCAGTCGACCCAAATTGGCCGCACCAGCTTGCAGGTCGGCTTTCCAGGTCTGCGCAACTCGCGCACAGGCTTTTTATCTCGATGGCAAACGCGCAGGTAGGCCCTGAAGCAGCACGCCTTGGCGGAGTCCAGCACCCGGCTGACCAAATCTCCTGAACTCGCCAGCAGTTGCTGATCAGCCTGGGTGCATGGAGGCACCTCGTCGGGCGTCAACGGTCGCGATGTCAGGCGGCCGTGCAGGCAGACGGTCTTGCTGCAGTTGCCGAGGTAGTCAATGCTGGTGAATCCGTTCGGATAAGCCCTGCCGTCGGCGTCTCGACAGCCGAAACAGTCCTTCAGACTGATGCAGGCGCCCGTGGCCGAGTCGCGAACTGTGCCAGGCTTGCACTGGCAGCTTGGACGGCAGTTCGAGTCAGGCTGCTCGGCGGTGTCGGGGTTGAGCAGCTGCTGACAGGTGGTTTCGCACCTGCCCGAATCCGAATAGACGTCGTCCGGTCGGCAGCAGGCGCCCTCGTCGCCGAAACAGTCGGTGTACTTTTGAGCCGGGCCCGAGCACTCGGCACCACCGCCGCTGGCCGGCCGAGCAATGGAGCTGAAGTTGAGTTTGAATTTGAGGCACCGTCTTAGTGATCGTTAGGTTAGTTTTATTCACAAATCTTTGACGTCGGTGAATGATGACTATTTTAGTGTTTCCCATTATTTATCCCGATGACATGTGTATTATACCAATGTGGTTCGAACCAATATTTTTGCAAGAATCATTACAGATAATGGAGTCAAAGGTGTTAATGATCTGTTTGTTCATAAAATACATGTGCATTTTCAGTGTTTCTGATCTACAATATTCATTTTTAAAAATTGTTTTGACTCTTTCAAACTGTATAAGTACGGTCCCTTTGTAAAGCCATACTATATTCACAGCTAAGCGCAACTCACCGCGACCACAGCTGTTTTCCAGTTCCGCAGGCGACATTGCAGCCGCCCACCTTCTTCCAGGTGGACCATTCGCAGTCCACAGAGCAGCTCTTCTCCTCGCAGACGAACCGTCCGTTGGTGCAGGTGCAGGTGTTGCAGTCCTTCGCCACCGTGGAGCCCGGCGGCATCAGCCGGCTGGAGTCGTCGGGATGAGCGCAGCTGCAGCCGTCAACGCTGACGCAGGTGTCACCTTCGCGAACTCGGTCGCCTGAGCAGCCACAGCCCTGCGTGAAATTTGATTTTCAACGTTTAAAATAAACGCTTAAATACAGATGGTCTCTCGTCTAGAAATTTTAAAGCGAACTTTCGATCAGAAACGGTGCTTAAGTGATTCTGACACACACGTATAAGTTTCTGATTCTTTTGAATCGTTGCAACCATCAACGGTAGCTTCTAGCGATCCCTAGGATAAAATGTCTAGACAAAAGTACATTTAATCTATATAACCAAATTCGGCAGACTGATCCGGCAAGTAACGGAATGGACAGGTTTTTCCGGGTTTTTACTTCTCTTTGGTGTCCGGTGAGACCACAGGAGCACCCATAAAGTAGCCTAGAGTCTGGCACCGGATCAAATCAAATGCATTGAATGAATCCCATTCGAAACGTCCCATTCAGGTGAATACTTACCAAAAGCTCTAGTTAAAATTCTAAAGTGGAAATCCTATTTTCAGTATGTTCTAAAGGCTCAAAAGTCGATTTTTATGATATCCAAACGAGCGCTTGAGAACAAAAAGTTGAGGGTCAGTCTCCGGTCCTAGTTGGCTTGGTCGGTAGCCCGACTTTTGGTGCTTAAGTCCACTGTTCTGCTTTATTCTACCTTGGGCACTGAATGTACTGGCGTCGCTAATGTGTTTGGAATGACAGCAGATTTGCGAAATCATCGATGCTTCCATATCACCCATTTTGCCGCTTTAAATGAATCAGCTGCTCACCTGAACGCATCCCACATCCTGGCACTCCTTGTTTTGTCGGACATCCTCGCAGGTTCGCCAGCAGCGGGTGGCACACGGGATGACTGTCTCCGGGCCGCTGCACTTGGTCTCGTTGCAGGGCATCAGGGCTGGCTTGTACTCGCGGTCGCGGCACTCTTGGCCATCGTTGGCCGAGGGCCTCAGCACCGGCCGAGTTCGAACTTGTTCGCCAACTCCACAGCTAGGATTGTACACCGTGCCGACGCAGGGCTTGACAGTTTCGCTCCATTCCGACCACTTGCCGACTAGGCAGTCAACGGGGCACTGCCGGGTGCAGCTGACGATGTCGTAGGTGCTGGGACAGGCACGGCCGCCGTTCGCTGGGTGCTGCGTGACGCTGCGCAGTCGGAGCCGCTGGCCGACGGCGGTCGGGTTCACGCCGTCGCACTGGGCAAAGCAGGTGCCATTAGTCCAGTCAGACACCTGCAGAGTCGGTTGTTTTATCAGAGCAGAAAAGTATTAGAGAAGGAAACGTGACATTGTGAATTCGGACAGCCAGTCAGTTTCTAAAGTATGCCGACATGTATCAGATAGACATTACTGAGACAAGAAGAAACGCAGATTCAACTAGCAAGACCCTGGTTTCCCTCATGCTTGTGTTCCAATAGGCTTTCTTTAAAGATTTACTTTGAAAAATACATAAAGGACACAAAATTTCCTAAACGTATTCTTGATTTAAACGTTCCGAAACTTGTACGCAGCAACAGCAACAGCAAACCCCGTCACCTAAACTCACGCTTTCACCAGGTACAGAGAAGTTACACAATGCCCTTCAGTGATTCTGCTGCCAAAAGAGCATATCAACCGGTCTGTGATCAGGATGCCATAACTAGTAAAGGCCCTTCTACATACATTTGTGGATCACAAGTGACAATTCTTAACTTCTGCACTGTCTTTCGTTGAGCATGCGGTATGATTTTCGGAAGCTGATCGGTACTTTAAAGAGTTTTTTATCCCACTATCTCGCAAATTATTTTATCTTTCCCAGCTGTACAAACCTGACAGTCAACTGGCAGTCGGCAGTCCTGCTGATTGCACGGCTGCTGGTCCGTGTCGAGGCGGCCGCTCTCGTCAGGCGCACAGTTCCTCGTGTCGTTGACGCACAAGCGAACGCAGATGCGGCTGCGTCGTCGCGTTCCTGTGCCGCACGGCGCGCTGCAGCCGGAGAAGTCCGACCATTCCGACCAGCTGGGAGGCGGGATCTCCGAGCTCATCTGACCGGGCAGGCACACTCGCTGGTGGGTGTAGAAGCTGCAGTAGCAAACGCCGCAGCCAGTGTCCGACGGCATGGTCTCTCCGGGCGACACCAGGTTGCCGAATCTGTCTACGCAGCCCGGACAGCGCTGCGCGTTGCACGGCTCCGAGTCGACAGCGGAACCAACGCAGGCCCTGCCCGAACCGCGGCGTTGCGTCGCAATCGATCTGGTGCGCGTCCGGCTACCGCCATCACAGGGCCGGCTGCAGGGACCCCAGTCCGACCAGGGGCCCCAGCTGCAGTCGCAGTTCGCGGTGGGCGCACACGTTGCAATACCATTCAGGCAGCGGGCCTGGAGCAGGGGCCGCAGCGCATTGCCGTGAGGTCGCACGTGCATTGATCAGGCTTGACGCACACGCCGGTTGATTCATCGAAGACCAATCCGGAGTCGCAGAAGCAACCCGTGCTGCAGGTAGTCACATCTGTGCAGGTCTCATTTGTCACGTGGCCGCACGTGTAAGGACACGAAGTGCTGCTGCATTGTCGGACAACCTTGCCACCCGAGCAAGCTGCCGAGGTCGTGGTGGAACCGCACGGATGCACATTGCATAGGGCGCTCGAAGTGCTGGCGTCGTCCTTCAGGCAAGCTCCAGAAGATTTGCGGGAACGCGTTTTGATGCCTCCATTACAGGACTGGGAGCACTCGGACCACGCAGACCACTGACTCCAAATGCAAGGACAGTCATGAGTGTTGCAAAGTTCTGAATCCTGAAAAAGGTGAATAAAGTATAATGCAAACACAATACGCTCTTATTAGGAAACTAAAACACTTTAAACAAAGTAACAAAACCACAGCTTTACCGTAAACTCATTTGCACTGCAAGAAGCACCTCCAGGTTTTGCAGGAGACGCTACAGTGCGATTCCGAAAACGTAGTCCAGATCCACAGCTGGCTGAACAAGCACTCCATGGCTGCCATTGACTCCATTGACAGTTCTGACTGCAGTTCGATATAACACAACGAAGTGCGCCATTATCGCAATTGCAGTGACCACAAGAAAAAAGCACGCTAACACCAGACTCTAAAATATCACCGTCGCTGACTTTCTCAGAAGGCGAAGTCAATCCCTCCGATCCATCCAGCTCAACCCAAACGTCAGAAGGATGCACACCGGTCTGTTGCAAACTTCACCAGCTGAGAACTGACACTCGCAGTCGCCACGAGATAGACACGGAGGAGGCGTAGCTACAAAACGAAAAAAATAAAGTAAAAACAATCAAAAAACCCTCAAACCACACTATAAAAATTGCGAACACATACTTGGCTCAACAATTATGCAGGTTGCAGTAGCCGTCGCCACAACGCTTGGCGTAGTCGTTGCCGAAGTTGTTGACACTGTCGTACTACTAGAATTGGGAGTAGTAGTGGTGTCGCTGTTGTTGTTGTTGTGCTGGGCGTTGTTGTTGTCGGCGTAGTTGTAGTTGTGCTCGGTGTCGTGGTAGTTGATGTTGTTGTTGTGCTCGTTGTGCTTCTCGGTGTTGTTGTCAGCTTTGTGAAGCAGCCTAGCATGCTGACTTGAATCGGGATCCTGTTACCGCCCTCGTTTTTGAAATTAAAAACCAGAGCGATTCGATAAGCTTCCAAGCCCAATCCACCAACAGAGGCGCACGAGATGAAGTCGAACATGCAGGTGGCTACTTCAGCGGCACCGACAGCCAGTTTGACTGAAGTGAATGGAGACACCGCGTCTGTTGCATACTTTAGCTCCATTGACGTAATGAATCCTGGACTTGTCGTTGAAATCGATATTAGTCCGATGATCGAGTTACTAAGATCGTCTCCGCTGACGTTGAAATCGAACTGAATGCTATCCGTTGCTGTCGACGGTGTTGCCACACGGTTTATATTCAGTCCTGTGCTAGTCGGACGCAGCAGGTCGTACTCGACGTCGGAATCAGTCCAACGCCCTGAGTGAGGCGCTCACCGTGATGTCGCTCACACTTATTATGCTGCTGTCGGCCATGAGATTTGTGTCAAGACAACGAGTGAAGCTTGTAGTCGACTTGCTCTTCACGCCTTCTGTAGTGGTAGACGTGCTAGATGTCGTCGTTGTCGTTGTCGGCGTAGTCGTGGTCGACGTCGACGTCGTCGGAGTTGTTGTAGTAGTAGGCGTTGTCGTAGTAGTGGTAGGCGTTGTCGTAGTAGTGTAGGCGTTGTCGTAGTAGTCGTCGGCGTTGTCGTAGTAGTCGTAGGCGTTGTCGTAGTAGTCGTCGGCGTTGTTGTTGTTGTGGTAGGCGTTGTCGTAGTAGTCGTAGGCGTTGTTGTTGTTGTGGTGGTGGTTTGTGTCGTCTTTTGTGGGAAGCAGCCATATATTCCGATCTGTATGTCAACAGAATTCCGATCGGTCACTGAATTGTAGAAAATCTCAAATCGCATCACCGTCGAGTTGATGGTCGAAGGCGTCGGCGGGATGCAGGCAAGCAGATTTGACTTGCACGCGGTGAGGTTCGCGCCAGAGAAGAAGTAAGTGTCCCAGGTGACTTGCGTGTACGTCTGCTTATTGTACAACCGCACAGCCTGAATGTCAGGAGTGTTGAAAGCGAGCTGGATCCGACCGACAATGGTGGCTTCTGGACTGCCTGCAGACGTTTCAATTTCAATCAGGATGTTCTCGTTCGGATTGGCAAACGACGAAGGCGTCGGTCTGTTTAGGTTGAATGGAACAGGCGAAGACAGACGCAAGTAGTTCAACTCAGAGGTGGCGTAACCGCCAAGCTGGGTTCCGTTGAGGATGCGCATTGCTGATAACGGAATCACGGTCTCGTCAGCCAGACCATCAAAATCATGCAAATTCCAGGTTGAGTAGTTGTTGCCGTCGTCGTTGTCGTTGTCGTTGTCCTAGGAGTAGTAGTGGTGCTCGCTGTTGTTGTTGTTGTGCTGGGCGTTGTTGTTGTCGGCGTAGTTGTAGTTGTGCTCGGTGTCGTGGTAGTTGATGTTGTTGTTGTGCTCGTTGTGCTTCTCGGTGTTGTTGTCAGCTTTGTGAAGCAGCCTAGCATGCTGACTTGAATCGGGATCCTGTTACCGCCCTCGTTTTTGAAATTAAAAACCAGAGCGATTCGATAAGCTTCCAAGCCCAATCCACCAACAGAGGCGCACGAGATGAAGTCGAACATGCAGGTGGCTACTTCAGCGCACCGACAGCCAGTTTGACTGAAGTGAATGGAGACACCGCGTCTGTTGCATACTTTAGCTCCATTGACGTAATGAATCCTGGACTTGTCGTTGAAATCGATATTAGTCCGATGATCGAGTTACTAAGATCGTCTCCGCTGACGTTGAAATCGAACTGAATGCTATCCGTTGCTGTCGACGGTGTTGCCACACGGTTTATATTCAGTCCTGTGCTAGTCGGACGCAGCAGGTCGTACTCGACGTCGGAATCAGTCCAACGCCCTGAGTGGAGGCGCTCACCGTGATGTCGCTCACACTTATTATGCTGCTGTCGGCCATGAGATTTGTGTCAAGACAACGAGTGAAGCTTGTAGTCGACTTGCTCTTCACGCCTTCTGTAGTGGTAGACGTGCTAGATGTCGTCGTTGTCGTTGTCGGCGTAGTCGTGGTCGACGTCGACGTCGTCGGAGTTGTTGTAGTAGTAGGCGTTGTCGTAGTAGTGGTAGGCGTTGTCGTAGTAGTCGTCGGCGTTGTCGTAGTAGTCGTCGGCGTTGTCGTAGTAGTCGTCGGCGTTGTTGTTGTTGTGGTAGGCGTTGTCGTAGTAGTCGTAGGCGTTGTTGTTGTTGTGGTGGTGGTTTGTGTCGTCTTTTGTGGGAAGCAGCCATATATTCCGATCTGTATGTCAACAGAATTCCGATCGGTCACTGAATTGTAGAAAATCTCAAATCGCATCACCGTCGAGTTGATGGTCGAAGGCGTCGGCGGGATGCAGGCAAGCAGATTTGACTTGCACGCGGTGAGGTTCGCGCCAGAGAAGAAGTAAGTGTCCCAGGTGACTTGCGTGTACGTCTGCTTATTGTACAACCGCACAGCCTGAATGTCAGGAGTGTTGAAAGCGAGCTGGATCCGACCGACAATGGTGGCTTCTGGACTGCCTGCAGACGTTTCAATTTCAATCAGGATGTTCTCGTTCGGATTGCAAACGACGAAGGCGTCGGTCTGTTTAGGTTGAATGGAACAGGCGAAGACAGACGCAAGTAGTTCAACTCAGAGGTGGCGTAACCGCCAAGCTGGGTTCCGTTGAGGATGCGCATTGCTGATAACGGAATCACGGTCTCGTCAGCCAGACCATCAAAATCAATGCAAATTCCAGGTTGAGTAGTTGTTGCCGTCGTCGTTGTCGTTGTCGTTGTCCTAGGAGTAGTAGTGGTGCTCGCTGTTGTTGTTGTTGTGCTGGGCGTTGTTGTTGTCGGCGTAGTTGTAGTTGTGCTCGGTGTCGTGGTAGTTGATGTTGTTGTTGTGCTCGTTGTGCTTCTCGGTGTTGTTGTCAGCTTTGTGAAGCAGCCTAGCATGCTGACTTGAATCGGGATCCTGTTACCGCCCTCGTTTTTGAAATTAAAAACCAGAGCGATTCGATAAGCTTCCAAGCCCAATCCACCAACAGAGGCGCACGAGATGAAGTCGAACATGCAGGTGGCTACTTCAGCGGCACCGACAGCCAGTTTGACTGAAGTGAATGGAGACACCGCGTCTGTTGCATACTTTAGCTCCATTGACGTAATGAATCCTGGACTTGTCGTTGAAATCGATATTAGTCCGATGATCGAGTTACTAAGATCGTCTCCGCTGACGTTGAAATCGAACTGAATGCTATCCGTTGCTGTCGACGGTGTTGCCACACGGTTTATATTCAGTCCTGTGCTAGTCGGACGCAGCAGGTCGTACTCGACGTCGGAATCAGTCCAACGCCCTGAGTGGAGGCGCTCACCGTGATGTCGCTCACACTTATTATGCTGCTGTCGGCCATGAGATTTGTGTCAAGACAACGAGTGAAGCTTGTAGTCGACTTGCTCTTCACGCCTTCTGTAGTGGTAGACGTGCTAGATGTCGTCGTTGTCGTTGTCGGCGTAGTCGTGGTCGACGTCGACGTCGTCGGAGTTGTTGTAGTAGTAGGCGTTGTCGTAGTAGTGGTAGGCGTTGTCGTAGTAGTCGTCGGCGTTGTCGTAGTAGTCGTCGGCGTTGTCGTAGTAGTCGTCGGCGTTGTTGTTGTTGTGGTAGGCGTTGTCGTAGTAGTCGTAGGCGTTGTTGTTGTTGTGGTGGTGGTTTGTGTCGTCTTTTGTGGGAAGCAGCCATATATTCCGATCTGTATGTCAACAGAATTCCGATCGGTCACTGAATTGTAGAAAATCTCAAATCGCATCACCGTCGAGTTGATGGTCGAAGGCGTCGGCGGGATGCAGGCAAGCAGATTTGACTTGCACGCGGTGAGGTTCGCGCCAGAGAAGAAGTAAGTGTCCCAGGTGACTTGCGTGTACGTCTGCTTATTGTACAACCGCACAGCCTGAATGTCAGGAGTGTTGAAAGCGAGCTGGATCCGACCGACAATGGTGGCTTCTGGACTGCCTGCAGACGTTTCAATTTCAATCAGGATGTTCTCGTTCGGATTGCAAACGACGAAGGCGTCGGTCTGTTTAGGTTGAATGGAACAGGCGAAGACAGACGCAAGTAGTTCAACTCAGAGGTGGCGTAACCGCCAAGCTGGGTTCCGTTGAGGATGCGCATTGCTGATAACGGAATCACGGTCTCGTCAGCCAGACCATCAAAATCAATGCAAATTCCAGGTTGAGTAGTTGTTGCCGTCGTCGTTGTCGTTGTCGTTGTCCTAGGAGTAGTAGTGGTGCTCGCTGTTGTTGTTGTTGTGCTGGGCGTTGTTGTTGTCGGCGTAGTTGTAGTTGTGCTCGGTGTCGTGGTAGTTGATGTTGTTGTTGTGCTCGTTGTGCTTCTCGGTGTTGTTGTCAGCTTTGTGAAGCAGCCTAGCATGCTGACTTGAATCGGGATCCTGTTACCGCCCTCGTTTTTGAAATTAAAAACCAGAGCGATTCGATAAGCTTCCAAGCCCAATCCACCAACAGAGGCGCACGAGATGAAGTCGAACATGCAGGTGGCTACTTCAGCGCACCGACAGCCAGTTTGACTGAAGTGAATGGAGACACCGCGTCTGTTGCATACTTTAGCTCCATTGACGTAATGAATCCTGGACTTGTCGTTGAAATCGATATTAGTCCGATGATCGAGTTACTAAGATCGTCTCCGCTGACGTTGAAATCGAACTGAATGCTATCCGTTGCTGTCGACGGTGTTGCCACACGGTTTATATTCAGTCCTGTGCTAGTCGGACGCAGCAGGTCGTACTCGACGTCGGAATCAGTCCAACGCCCTGAGTGGAGGCGCTCACCGTGATGTCGCTCACACTTATTATGCTGCTGTCGGCCATGAGATTTGTGTCAAGACAACGAGTGAAGCTTGTAGTCGACTTGCTCTTCACGCCTTCTGTAGTGGTAGACGTGCTAGATGTCGTCGTTGTCGTTGTCGGCGTAGTCGTGGTCGACGTCGACGTCGTCGGAGTTGTTGTAGTAGTAGGCGTTGTCGTAGTAGTGGTAGGCGTTGTCGTAGTAGTCGTCGGCGTTGTCGTAGTAGTCGTCGGCGTTGTCGTAGTAGTCGTCGGCGTTGTCGTAGTAGTCGTCGGCGTTGTTGTTGTTGTGGTAGGCGTTGTCGTAGTAGTCGTAGGCGTTGTTGTTGTTGTGGTGGCGGTTTGTGTCGTCTTTTGTGGGAAGCAGCCATATATTCCGATCTGTATGTCAACAGAATTCCGATCGGTCACTGAATTGTAGAAAATCTCAAATCGCATCACCGTCGAGTTGATGGTCGAAGGCGTCGGCGGGATGCAGGCAAGCAGATTTGACTTGCACGCGGTGAGGTTCGCGCCAGAGAAGAAGTAAGTGTCCCAGGTGACTTGCGTGTACGTCTGCTTATTGTACAACCGCACAGCCTGAATGTCAGGAGTGTTGAAAGCGAGCTGGATCCGACCGACAATGGTGGCTTCTGGACTGCCTGCAGACGTTTCAATTTCAATCAGGATGTTCTCGTTCGGATTGCAAACGACGAAGGCGTCGGTCTGTTTAGGTTGAATGGAACAGGCGAAGACAGACGCAAGTAGTTCAACTCAGAGGTGGCGTAACCGCCAAGCTGGGTTCCGTTGAGGATGCGCATTGCTGATAACGGAATCACGGTCTCGTCAGCCAGACCATCAAAATCATGCAAATTCCAGGTTGAGTAGTTGTTGCCGTCGTCGTTGTCGTTGTCGTTGTCCTAGGAGTAGTAGTGGTGCTCGCTGTTGTTGTTGTTGTGCTGGGCGTTGTTGTTGTCGGCGTAGTTGTAGTTGTGCTCGGTGTCGTGGTAGTTGATGTTGTTGTTGTGCTCGTTGTGCTTCTCGGTGTTGTTGTCAGCTTTGTGAAGCAGCCTAGCATGCTGACTTGAATCGGGATCCTGTTACCGCCCTCGTTTTTGAAATTAAAAACCAGAGCGATTCGATAAGCTTCCAAGCCCAATCCACCAACAGAGGCGCACGAGATGAAGTCGAACATGCAGGTGGCTACTTCAGCGCACCGACAGCCAGTTTGACTGAAGTGAATGGAGACACCGCGTCTGTTGCATACTTTAGCTCCATTGACGTAATGAATCCTGGACTTGTCGTTGAAATCGATATTAGTCCGATGATCGAGTTACTAAGATCGTCTCCGCTGACGTTGAAATCGAACTGAATGCTATCCGTTGCTGTCGACGGTGTTGCCACACGGTTTATATTCAGTCCTGTGCTAGTCGGACGCAGCAGGTCGTACTCGACGTCGGAATCAGTCCAACGCCCTGAGTGGAGGCGCTCACCGTGATGTCGCTCACACTTATTATGCTGCTGTCGGCCATGAGATTTGTGTCAAGACAACGAGTGAAGCTTGTAGTCGACTTGCTCTTCACGCCTTCTGTAGTGGTAGACGTGCTAGATGTCGTCGTTGTCGTTGTCGGCGTAGTCGTGGTCGACGTCGACGTCGTCGGAGTTGTTGTAGTAGTAGGCGTTGTCGTAGTAGTGGTAGGCGTTGTCGTAGTAGTCGTCGGCGTTGTCGTAGTAGTCGTCGGCGTTGTCGTAGTAGTCGTCGGCGTTGTTGTTGTTGTGGTAGGCGTTGTCGTAGTAGTCGTAGGCGTTGTTGTTGTTGTGGTGGCGGTTTGTGTCGTCTTTTGTGGGAAGCAGCCATATATTCCGATCTGTATGTCAACAGAATTCCGATCGGTCACTGAATTGTAGAAAATCTCAAATCGCATCACCGTCGAGTTGATGGTCGAAGGCGTCGGCGGGATGCAGGCAAGCAGATTTGACTTGCACGCGGTGAGGTTCGCGCCAGAGAAGAAGTAAGTGTCCCAGGTGACTTGCGTGTACGTCTGCTTATTGTACAACCGCACAGCCTGAATGTCAGGAGTGTTGAAAGCGAGCTGGATCCGACCGACAATGGTGGCTTCTGGACTGCCTGCAGACGTTTCAATTTCAATCAGGATGTTCTCGTTCGGATTGCAAACGACGAAGGCGTCGGTCTGTTTAGGTTGAATGGAACAGGCGAAGACAGACGCAAGTAGTTCAACTCAGAGGTGGCGTAACCGCCAAGCTGGGTTCCGTTGAGGATGCGCATTGCTGATAACGGAATCACGGTCTCGTCAGCCAGACCATCAAAATCATGCAAATTCCAGGTTGAGTAGTTGTTGCCGTCGTCGTTGTCGTTGTCGTTGTCCTAGGAGTAGTAGTGGTGCTCGCTGTTGTTGTTGTTGTGCTGGGCGTTGTTGTTGTCGGCGTAGTTGTAGTTGTGCTCGGTGTCGTGGTAGTTGATGTTGTTGTTGTGCTCGTTGTGCTTCTCGGTGTTGTTGTCAGCTTTGTGAAGCAGCCTAGCATGCTGACTTGAATCGGGATCCTGTTACCGCCCTCGTTTTTGAAATTAAAAACCAGAGCGATTCGATAAGCTTCCAAGCCCAATCCACCAACAGAGGCGCACGAGATGAAGTCGAACATGCAGGTGGCTACTTCAGCGCACCGACAGCCAGTTTGACTGAAGTGAATGGAGACACCGCGTCTGTTGCATACTTTAGCTCCATTGACGTAATGAATCCTGGACTTGTCGTTGAAATCGATATTAGTCCGATGATCGAGTTACTAAGATCGTCTCCGCTGACGTTGAAATCGAACTGAATGCTATCCGTTGCTGTCGACGGTGTTGCCACACGGTTTATATTCAGTCCTGTGCTAGTCGGACGCAGCAGGTCGTACTCAGACGTCGGAATCAGTCCAACGCCCTGAGTGGAGGCGCTCACCGTGATGTCGCTCACACTTATTATGCTGCTGTCGGCCATGAGATTTGTGTCAAGACAACGAGTGAAGCTTGTAGTCGACTTGCTCTTCACGCCTTCTGTAGTGGTAGACGTGCTAGATGTCGTCGTTGTCGTTGTCGGCGTAGTCGTGGTCGACGTCGACGTCGTCGGAGTTGTTGTAGTAGTAGGCGTTGTCGTAGTAGTGGTAGGCGTTGTCGTAGTAGTCGTTTGTCGTAGTAGTCGTTGTCGTAGTAGTCGTCGGCGTTGTCGTAGTAGTCGTAGGCGTTGTTGTTGTTGTGGTGGCGGTTTGTGTCGTCTTTTGTGGGAAGCAGCCATATATTCCGATCTGTATGTCAACAGAATTCCGATCGGTCACTGAATTGTAGAAAATCTCAAATCGCATCACCGTCGAGTTGATGGTCGAAGGCGTCGGCGGGATGCAGGCAAGCAGATTTGACTTGCACGCGGTGAGGTTCGCGCCAGAGAAGAAGTAAGTGTCCCAGGTGACTTGCGTGTACGTCTGCTTATTGTACAACCGCACAGCCTGAATGTCAGGAGTGTTGAAAGCGAGCTGGATCCGACCGACAATGGTGGCTTCTGGACTGCCTGCAGACGTTTCAATTTCAATCAGGATGTTCTCGTTCGGATTCGCAAACGACGAAGGCGTCGGTCTGTTTAGGTTGAATGGAACAGGCGAAGACAGACGCAAGTAGTTCAACTCAGAGGTGGCGTAACCGCCAAGCTGGGTTCCGTTGAGGATGCGCATTGCTGATAACGGAATCACGGTCTCGTCAGCCAGACCATCAAAATCATGCAAATTCCAGGTTGAGTAGTTGTTGCCGTCGTCGTTGTCGTTGTCGTTGTCCTAGGAGTAGTAGTGGTGCTCGCTGTTGTTGTTGTTGTGCTGGGCGTTGTTGTTGTCGGCGTAGTTGTAGTTGTGCTCGGTGTCGTGGTAGTTGATGTTGTTGTTGTGCTCGTTGTGCTTCTCGGTGTTGTTGTCAGCTTTGTGAAGCAGCCTAGCATGCTGACTTGAATCGGGATCCTGTTACCGCCCTCGTTTTTGAAATTAAAAACCAGAGCGATTCGATAAGCTTCCAAGCCCAATCCACCAACAGAGGCGCACGAGATGAAGTCGAACATGCAGGTGGCTACTTCAGCGCACCGACAGCCAGTTTGACTGAAGTGAATGGAGACACCGCGTCTGTTGCATACTTTAGCTCCATTGACGTAATGAATCCTGGACTTGTCGTTGAAATCGATATTAGTCCGATGATCGAGTTACTAAGATCGTCTCCGCTGACGTTGAAATCGAACTGAATGCTATCCGTTGCTGTCGACGGTGTTGCCACACGGTTTATATTCAGTCCTGTGCTAGTCGGACGCAGCAGGTCGTACTCACGTCGGAATCAGTCCAACGCCCTGAGTGGAGGCGCTCACCGTGATGTCGCTCACACTTATTATGCTGCTGTCGGCCATGAGATTTGTGTCAAGACAACGAGTGAAGCTTGTAGTCGACTTGCTCTTCACGCCTTCTGTAGTGGTAGACGTGCTAGATGTCGTCGTTGTCGTTGTCGGCGTAGTCGTGGTCGACGTCGACGTCGTCGGAGTTGTTGTAGTAGTAGGCGTTGTCGTAGTAGTGGTAGGCGTTGTCGTAGTAGTCGTCGGCGTTGTCGTAGTAGTCGTCGGCGTTGTCGTAGTAGTCGTCGGCGTTGTCGTAGTAGTCGTCGGCGTTGTTGTTGTTGTGGTAGGCGTTGTCGTAGTAGTCGTAGGCGTTGTTGTTGTTGTGGTGGCGGTTTGTGTCGTCTTTTGTGGGAAGCAGCCATATATTCCGATCTGTATGTCAACAGAATTCCGATCGGTCACTGAATTGTAGAAAATCTCAAATCGCATCACCGTCGAGTTGATGGTCGAAGGCGTCGGCGGGATGCAGGCAAGCAGATTTGACTTGCACGCGGTGAGGTTCGCGCCAGAGAAGAAGTAAGTGTCCCAGGTGACTTGCGTGTACGTCTGCTTATTGTACAACCGCACAGCCTGAATGTCAGGAGTGTTGAAAGCGAGCTGGATCCGACCGACAATGGTGGCTTCTGGACTGCCTGCAGACGTTTCAATTTCAATCAGGATGTTCTCGTTCGGATTCGCAAACGACGAAGGCGTCGGTCTGTTTAGGTTGAATGGAACAGGCGAAGACAGACGCAAGTAGTTCAACTCAGAGGTGGCGTAACCGCCAAGCTGGGTTCCGTTGAGGATGCGCATTGCTGATAACGGAATCACGGTCTCGTCAGCCAGACCATCAAAATCGATGCAAATTCCAGGTTGAGTAGTTGTTGCCGTCGTCGTTGTCGTTGTCGTTGTCCTAGGAGTAGTAGTGGTGCTCGCTGTTGTTGTTGTTGTGCTGGGCGTTGTTGTTGTCGGCGTAGTTGTAGTTGTGCTCGGTGTCGTGGTAGTTGATGTTGTTGTTGTGCTCGTTGTGCTTCTCGGTGTTGTTGTCAGCTTTGTGAAGCAGCCTAGCATGCTGACTTGAATCGGGATCCTGTTACCGCCCTCGTTTTTGAAATTAAAAACCAGAGCGATTCGATAAGCTTCCAAGCCCAATCCACCAACAGAGGCGCACGAGATGAAGTCGAACATGCAGGTGGCTACTTCAGCGCACCGACAGCCAGTTTGACTGAAGTGAATGGAGACACCGCGTCTGTTGCATACTTTAGCTCCATTGACGTAATGAATCCTGGACTTGTCGTTGAAATCGATATTAGTCCGATGATCGAGTTACTAAGATCGTCTCCGCTGACGTTGAAATCGAACTGAATGCTATCCGTTGCTGTCGACGGTGTTGCCACACGGTTTATATTCAGTCCTGTGCTAGTCGGACGCAGCAGGTCGTACTCAGACGTCGGAATCAGTCCAACGCCCTGAGTGGAGGCGCTCACCGTGATGTCGCTCACACTTATTATGCTGCTGTCGGCCATGAGATTTGTGTCAAGACAACGAGTGAAGCTTGTAGTCGACTTGCTCTTCACGCCTTCTGTAGTGGTAGACGTGCTAGATGTCGTCGTTGTCGTTGTCGGCGTAGTCGTGGTCGACGTCGACGTCGTCGGAGTTGTTGTAGTAGTAGGCGTTGTCGTAGTAGTGGTAGGCGTTGTCGTAGTAGTCGTCGGCGTTGTCGTAGTAGTCGTCGGCGTTGTCGTAGTAGTCGTCGGCGTTGTTGTTGTTGTGGTAGGCGTTGTCGTAGTAGTCGTAGGCGTTGTTGTTGTTGTGGTGGCGGTTTGTGTCGTCTTTTGTGGGAAGCAGCCATATATTCCGATCTGTATGTCAACAGAATTCCGATCGGTCACTGAATTGTAGAAAATCTCAAATCGCATCACCGTCGAGTTGATGGTCGAAGGCGTCGGCGGGATGCAGGCAAGCAGATTTGACTTGCACGCGGTGAGGTTCGCGCCAGAGAAGAAGTAAGTGTCCCAGGTGACTTGCGTGTACGTCTGCTTATTGTACAACCGCACAGCCTGAATGTCAGGAGTGTTGAAAGCGAGCTGGATCCGACCGACAATGGTGGCTTCTGGACTGCCTGCAGACGTTTCAATTTCAATCAGGATGTTCTCGTTCGGATTCGCAAACGACGAAGGCGTCGGTCTGTTTAGGTTGAATGGAACAGGCGAAGACAGACGCAAGTAGTTCAACTCAGAGGTGGCGTAACCGCCAAGCTGGGTTCCGTTGAGGATGCGCATTGCTGATAACGGAATCACGGTCTCGTCAGCCAGACCATCAAAATCATGCAAATTCCAGGTTGAGTAGTTGTTGCCGTCGTCGTTGTCGTTGTCGTTGTCCTAGGAGTAGTAGTGGTGCTCGCTGTTGTTGTTGTTGTGCTGGGCGTTGTTGTTGTCGGCGTAGTTGTAGTTGTGCTCGGTGTCGTGGTAGTTGATGTTGTTGTTGTGCTCGTTGTGCTTCTCGGTGTTGTTGTCAGCTTTGTGAAGCAGCCTAGCATGCTGACTTGAATCGGGATCCTGTTACCGCCCTCGTTTTTGAAATTAAAAACCAGAGCGATTCGATAAGCTTCCAAGCCCAATCCACCAACAGAGGCGCACGAGATGAAGTCGAACATGCAGGTGGCTACTTCAGCGCACCGACAGCCAGTTTGACTGAAGTGAATGGAGACACCGCGTCTGTTGCATACTTTAGCTCCATTGACGTAATGAATCCTGGACTTGTCGTTGAAATCGATATTAGTCCGATGATCGAGTTACTAAGATCGTCTCCGCTGACGTTGAAATCGAACTGAATGCTATCCGTTGCTGTCGACGGTGTTGCCACACGGTTTATATTCAGTCCTGTGCTAGTCGGACGCAGCAGGTCGTACTCAGACGTCGGAATCAGTCCAACGCCCTGAGTGGAGGCGCTCACCGTGATGTCGCTCACACTTATTATGCTGCTGTCGGCCATGAGATTTGTGTCAAGACAACGAGTGAAGCTTGTAGTCGACTTGCTCTTCACGCCTTCTGTAGTGGTAGACGTGCTAGATGTCGTCGTTGTCGTTGTCGGCGTAGTCGTGGTCGACGTCGACGTCGTCGGAGTTGTTGTAGTAGTAGGCGTTGTCGTAGTAGTGGTAGGCGTTGTCGTAGTAGTCGTCGGCGTTGTCGTAGTAGTCGTCGGCGTTGTCGTAGTAGTCGTCGGCGTTGTCGTAGTAGTCGTCGGCGTTGTTGTTGTTGTGGTAGGCGTTGTCGTAGTAGTCGTAGGCGTTGTTGTTGTTGTGGTGGCGGTTTGTGTCGTCTTTTGTGGGAAGCAGCCATATATTCCGATCTGTATGTCAACAGAATTCCGATCGGTCACTGAATTGTAGAAAATCTCAAATCGCATCACCGTCGAGTTGATGGTCGAAGGCGTCGGCGGGATGCAGGCAAGCAGATTTGACTTGCACGCGGTGAGGTTCGCGCCAGAGAAGAAGTAAGTGTCCCAGGTGACTTGCGTGTACGTCTGCTTATTGTACAACCGCACAGCCTGAATGTCAGGAGTGTTGAAAGCGAGCTGGATCCGACCGACAATGGTGGCTTCTGGACTGCCTGCAGACGTTTCAATTTCAATCAGGATGTTCTCGTTCGGATTCGCAAACGACGAAGGCGTCGGTCTGTTTAGGTTGAATGGAACAGGCGAAGACAGACGCAAGTAGTTCAACTCAGAGGTGGCGTAACCGCCAAGCTGGGTTCCGTTGAGGATGCGCATTGCTGATAACGGAATCACGGTCTCGTCAGCCAGACCATCAAAATCGATGCAAATTCCAGGTTGAGTAGTTGTTGCCGTCGTCGTTGTCGTTGTCGTTGTCCTAGGAGTAGTAGTGGTGCTCGCTGTTGTTGTTGTTGTGCTGGGCGTTGTTGTTGTCGGCGTAGTTGTAGTTGTGCTCGGTGTCGTGGTAGTTGATGTTGTTGTTGTGCTCGTTGTGCTTCTCGGTGTTGTTGTCAGCTTTGTGAAGCAGCCTAGCATGCTGACTTGAATCGGGATCCTGTTACCGCCCTCGTTTTTGAAATTAAAAACCAGAGCGATTCGATAAGCTTCCAAGCCCAATCCACCAACAGAGGCGCACGAGATGAAGTCGAACATGCAGGTGGCTACTTCAGCGCACCGACAGCCAGTTTGACTGAAGTGAATGGAGACACCGCGTCTGTTGCATACTTTAGCTCCATTGACGTAATGAATCCTGGACTTGTCGTTGAAATCGATATTAGTCCGATGATCGAGTTACTAAGATCGTCTCCGCTGACGTTGAAATCGAACTGAATGCTATCCGTTGCTGTCGACGGTGTTGCCACACGGTTTATATTCAGTCCTGTGCTAGTCGGACGCAGCAGGTCGTACTCAGACGTCGGAATCAGTCCAACGCCCTGAGTGGAGGCGCTCACCGTGATGTCGCTCACACTTATTATGCTGCTGTCGGCCATGAGATTTGTGTCAAGACAACGAGTGAAGCTTGTAGTCGACTTGCTCTTCACGCCTTCTGTAGTGGTAGACGTGCTAGATGTCGTCGTTGTCGTTGTCGGCGTAGTCGTGGTCGACGTCGACGTCGTCGGAGTTGTTGTAGTAGTAGGCGTTGTCGTAGTAGTGGTAGGCGTTGTCGTAGTAGTCGTCGGCGTTGTCGTAGTAGTCGTCGGCGTTGTCGTAGTAGTCGTCGGCGTTGTTGTTGTTGTGGTAGGCGTTGTCGTAGTAGTCGTAGGCGTTGTTGTTGTTGTGGTGGCGGTTTGTGTCGTCTTTTGTGGGAAGCAGCCATATATTCCGATCTGTATGTCAACAGAATTCCGATCGGTCACTGAATTGTAGAAAATCTCAAATCGCATCACCGTCGAGTTGATGGTCGAAGGCGTCGGCGGGATGCAGGCAAGCAGATTTGACTTGCACGCGGTGAGGTTCGCGCCAGAGAAGAAGTAAGTGTCCCAGGTGACTTGCGTGTACGTCTGCTTATTGTACAACCGCACAGCCTGAATGTCAGGAGTGTTGAAAGCGAGCTGGATCCGACCGACAATGGTGGCTTCTGGACTGCCTGCAGACGTTTCAATTTCAATCAGGATGTTCTCGTTCGGATTCGCAAACGACGAAGGCGTCGGTCTGTTTAGGTTGAATGGAACAGGCGAAGACAGACGCAAGTAGTTCAACTCAGAGGTGGCGTAACCGCCAAGCTGGGTTCCGTTGAGGATGCGCATTGCTGATAACGGAATCACGGTCTCGTCAGCCAGACCATCAAAATCGATGCAAATTCCAGGTTGAGTAGTTGTTGCCGTCGTCGTTGTCGTTGTCGTTGTCCTAGGAGTAGTAGTGGTGCTCGCTGTTGTTGTTGTTGTGCTGGGCGTTGTTGTTGTCGGCGTAGTTGTAGTTGTGCTCGGTGTCGTGGTAGTTGATGTTGTTGTTGTGCTCGTTGTGCTTCTCGGTGTTGTTGTCAGCTTTGTGAAGCAGCCTAGCATGCTGACTTGAATCGGGATCCTGTTACCGCCCTCGTTTTTGAAATTAAAAACCAGAGCGATTCGATAAGCTTCCAAGCCCAATCCACCAACAGAGGCGCACGAGATGAAGTCGAACATGCAGGTGGCTACTTCAGCGCACCGACAGCCAGTTTGACTGAAGTGAATGGAGACACCGCGTCTGTTGCATACTTTAGCTCCATTGACGTAATGAATCCTGGACTTGTCGTTGAAATCGATATTAGTCCGATGATCGAGTTACTAAGATCGTCTCCGCTGACGTTGAAATCGAACTGAATGCTATCCGTTGCTGTCGACGGTGTTGCCACACGGTTTATATTCAGTCCTGTGCTAGTCGGACGCAGCAGGTCGTACTCAGACGTCGGAATCAGTCCAACGCCCTGAGTGGAGGCGCTCACCGTGATGTCGCTCACACTTATTATGCTGCTGTCGGCCATGAGATTTGTGTCAAGACAACGAGTGAAGCTTGTAGTCGACTTGCTCTTCACGCCTTCTGTAGTGGTAGACGTGCTAGATGTCGTCGTTGTCGTTGTCGGCGTAGTCGTGGTCGACGTCGACGTCGTCGGAGTTGTTGTAGTAGTAGGCGTTGTCGTAGTAGTGGTAGGCGTTGTCGTAGTAGTCGTCGGCGTTGTCGTAGTAGTCGTCGGCGTTGTCGTAGTAGTCGTCGGCGTTGTTGTTGTTGTGGTAGGCGTTGTCGTAGTAGTCGTAGGCGTTGTTGTTGTTGTGGTGGCGGTTTGTGTCGTCTTTTGTGGGAAGCAGCCATATATTCCGATCTGTATGTCAACAGAATTCCGATCGGTCACTGAATTGTAGAAAATCTCAAATCGCATCACCGTCGAGTTGATGGTCGAAGGCGTCGGCGGGATGCAGGCAAGCAGATTTGACTTGCACGCGGTGAGGTTCGCGCCAGAGAAGAAGTAAGTGTCCCAGGTGACTTGCGTGTACGTCTGCTTATTGTACAACCGCACAGCCTGAATGTCAGGAGTGTTGAAAGCGAGCTGGATCCGACCGACAATGGTGGCTTCTGGACTGCCTGCAGACGTTTCAATTTCAATCAGGATGTTCTCGTTCGGATTCGCAAACGACGAAGGCGTCGGTCTGTTTAGGTTGAATGGAACAGGCGAAGACAGACGCAAGTAGTTCAACTCAGAGGTGGCGTAACCGCCAAGCTGGGTTCCGTTGAGGATGCGCATTGCTGATAACGGAATCACGGTCTCGTCAGCCAGACCATCAAAATCGATGCAAATTCCAGGTTGAGTAGTTGTTGCCGTCGTCGTTGTCGTTGTCGTTGTCCTAGGAGTAGTAGTGGTGCTCGCTGTTGTTGTTGTTGTGCTGGGCGTTGTTGTTGTCGGCGTAGTTGTAGTTGTGCTCGGTGTCGTGGTAGTTGATGTTGTTGTTGTGCTCGTTGTGCTTCTCGGTGTTGTTGTCAGCTTTGTGAAGCAGCCTAGCATGCTGACTTGAATCGGGATCCTGTTACCGCCCTCGTTTTTGAAATTAAAAACCAGAGCGATTCGATAAGCTTCCAAGCCCAATCCACCAACAGAGGCGCACGAGATGAAGTCGAACATGCAGGTGGCTACTTCAGCGCCACCGACAGCCAGTTTGACTGAAGTGAATGGAGACACCGCGTCTGTTGCATACTTTAGCTCCATTGACGTAATGAATCCTGGACTTGTCGTTGAAATCGATATTAGTCCGATGATCGAGTTACTAAGATCGTCTCCGCTGACGTTGAAATCGAACTGAATGCTATCCGTTGCTGTCGACGGTGTTGCCACACGGTTTATATTCAGTCCTGTGCTAGTCGGACGCAGCAGGTCGTACTCAGACGTCGGAATCAGTCCAACGCCCTGAGTGGAGGCGCTCACCGTGATGTCGCTCACACTTATTATGCTGCTGTCGGCCATGAGATTTGTGTCAAGACAACGAGTGAAGCTTGTAGTCGACTTGCTCTTCACGCCTTCTGTAGTGGTAGACGTGCTAGATGTCGTCGTTGTCGTTGTCGGCGTAGTCGTGGTCGACGTCGACGTCGTCGGAGTTGTTGTAGTAGTAGGCGTTGTCGTAGTAGTGGTAGGCGTTGTCGTAGTAGTCGTCGGCGTTGTCGTAGTAGTCGTCGGCGTTGTCGTAGTAGTCGTCGGCGTTGTTGTTGTTGTGGTAGGCGTTGTCGTAGTAGTCGTAGGCGTTGTTGTTGTTGTGGTGGCGGTTTGTGTCGTCTTTTGTGGGAAGCAGCCATATATTCCGATCTGTATGTCAACAGAATTCCGATCGGTCACTGAATTGTAGAAAATCTCAAATCGCATCACCGTCGAGTTGATGGTCGAAGGCGTCGGCGGGATGCAGGCAAGCAGATTTGACTTGCACGCGGTGAGGTTCGCGCCAGAGAAGAAGTAAGTGTCCCAGGTGACTTGCGTGTACGTCTGCTTATTGTACAACCGCACAGCCTGAATGTCAGGAGTGTTGAAAGCGAGCTGGATCCGACCGACAATGGTGGCTTCTGGACTGCCTGCAGACGTTTCAATTTCAATCAGGATGTTCTCGTTCGGATTCGCAAACGACGAAGGCGTCGGTCTGTTTAGGTTGAATGGAACAGGCGAAGACAGACGCAAGTAGTTCAACTCAGAGGTGGCGTAACCGCCAAGCTGGGTTCCGTTGAGGATGCGCATTGCTGATAACGGAATCACGGTCTCGTCAGCCAGACCATCAAAATCGATGCAAATTCCAGGTTGAGTAGTTGTTGCCGTCGTCGTTGTCGTTGTCGTTGTCCTAGGAGTAGTAGTGGTGCTCGCTGTTGTTGTTGTTGTGCTGGGCGTTGTTGTTGTCGGCGTAGTTGTAGTTGTGCTCGGTGTCGTGGTAGTTGATGTTGTTGTTGTGCTCGTTGTGCTTCTCGGTGTTGTTGTCAGCTTTGTGAAGCAGCCTAGCATGCTGACTTGAATCGGGATCCTGTTACCGCCCTCGTTTTTGAAATTAAAAACCAGAGCGATTCGATAAGCTTCCAAGCCCAATCCACCAACAGAGGCGCACGAGATGAAGTCGAACATGCAGGTGGCTACTTCAGCGCCACCGACAGCCAGTTTGACTGAAGTGAATGGAGACACCGCGTCTGTTGCATACTTTAGCTCCATTGACGTAATGAATCCTGGACTTGTCGTTGAAATCGATATTAGTCCGATGATCGAGTTACTAAGATCGTCTCCGCTGACGTTGAAATCGAACTGAATGCTATCCGTTGCTGTCGACGGTGTTGCCACACGGTTTATATTCAGTCCTGTGCTAGTCGGACGCAGCAGGTCGTACTCAGACGTCGGAATCAGTCCAACGCCCTGAGTGGAGGCGCTCACCGTGATGTCGCTCACACTTATTATGCTGCTGTCGGCCATGAGATTTGTGTCAAGACAACGAGTGAAGCTTGTAGTCGACTTGCTCTTCACGCCTTCTGTAGTGGTAGACGTGCTAGATGTCGTCGTTGTCGTTGTCGGCGTAGTCGTGGTCGACGTCGACGTCGTCGGAGTTGTTGTAGTAGTAGGCGTTGTCGTAGTAGTGGTAGGCGTTGTCGTAGTAGTCGTCGGCGTTGTCGTAGTAGTCGTCGGCGTTGTCGTAGTAGTCGTCGGCGTTGTTGTTGTTGTGGTAGGCGTTGTCGTAGTAGTCGTAGGCGTTGTTGTTGTTGTGGTGGCGGTTTGTGTCGTCTTTTGTGGGAAGCAGCCATATATTCCGATCTGTATGTCAACAGAATTCCGATCGGTCACTGAATTGTAGAAAATCTCAAATCGCATCACCGTCGAGTTGATGGTCGAAGGCGTCGGCGGGATGCAGGCAAGCAGATTTGACTTGCACGCGGTGAGGTTCGCGCCAGAGAAGAAGTAAGTGTCCCAGGTGACTTGCGTGTACGTCTGCTTATTGTACAACCGCACAGCCTGAATGTCAGGAGTGTTGAAAGCGAGCTGGATCCGACCGACAATGGTGGCTTCTGGACTGCCTGCAGACGTTTCAATTTCAATCAGGATGTTCTCGTTCGGATTCGCAAACGACGAAGGCGTCGGTCTGTTTAGGTTGAATGGAACAGGCGAAGACAGACGCAAGTAGTTCAACTCAGAGGTGGCGTAACCGCCAAGCTGGGTTCCGTTGAGGATGCGCATTGCTGATAACGGAATCACGGTCTCGTCAGCCAGACCATCAAAATCGATGCAAATTCCAGGTTGAGTAGTTGTTGCCGTCGTCGTTGTCGTTGTCGTTGTCCTAGGAGTAGTAGTGGTGCTCGCTGTTGTTGTTGTTGTGCTGGGCGTTGTTGTTGTCGGCGTAGTTGTAGTTGTGCTCGGTGTCGTGGTAGTTGATGTTGTTGTTGTGCTCGTTGTGCTTCTCGGTGTTGTTGTCAGCTTTGTGAAGCAGCCTAGCATGCTGACTTGAATCGGGATCCTGTTACCGCCCTCGTTTTTGAAATTAAAAACCAGAGCGATTCGATAAGCTTCCAAGCCCAATCCACCAACAGAGGCGCACGAGATGAAGTCGAACATGCAGGTGGCTACTTCAGCGCCACCGACAGCCAGTTTGACTGAAGTGAATGGAGACACCGCGTCTGTTGCATACTTTAGCTCCATTGACGTAATGAATCCTGGACTTGTCGTTGAAATCGATATTAGTCCGATGATCGAGTTACTAAGATCGTCTCCGCTGACGTTGAAATCGAACTGAATGCTATCCGTTGCTGTCGACGGTGTTGCCACACGGTTTATATTCAGTCCTGTGCTAGTCGGACGCAGCAGGTCGTACTCAGACGTCGGAATCAGTCCAACGCCCTGAGTGGAGGCGCTCACCGTGATGTCGCTCACACTTATTATGCTGCTGTCGGCCATGAGATTTGTGTCAAGACAACGAGTGAAGCTTGTAGTCGACTTGCTCTTCACGCCTTCTGTAGTGGTAGACGTGCTAGATGTCGTCGTTGTCGTTGTCGGCGTAGTCGTGGTCGACGTCGACGTCGTCGGAGTTGTTGTAGTAGTAGGCGTTGTCGTAGTAGTGGTAGGCGTTGTCGTAGTAGTCGTCGGCGTTGTCGTAGTAGTCGTCGGCGTTGTCGTAGTAGTCGTCGGCGTTGTTGTTGTTGTGGTAGGCGTTGTCGTAGTAGTCGTAGGCGTTGTTGTTGTTGTGGTGGCGGTTTGTGTCGTCTTTTGTGGGAAGCAGCCATATATTCCGATCTGTATGTCAACAGAATTCCGATCGGTCACTGAATTGTAGAAAATCTCAAATCGCATCACCGTCGAGTTGATGGTCGAAGGCGTCGGCGGGATGCAGGCAAGCAGATTTGACTTGCACGCGGTGAGGTTCGCGCCAGAGAAGAAGTAAGTGTCCCAGGTGACTTGCGTGTACGTCTGCTTATTGTACAACCGCACAGCCTGAATGTCAGGAGTGTTGAAAGCGAGCTGGATCCGACCGACAATGGTGGCTTCTGGACTGCCTGCAGACGTTTCAATTTCAATCAGGATGTTCTCGTTCGGATTCGCAAACGACGAAGGCGTCGGTCTGTTTAGGTTGAATGGAACAGGCGAAGACAGACGCAAGTAGTTCAACTCAGAGGTGGCGTAACCGCCAAGCTGGGTTCCGTTGAGGATGCGCATTGCTGATAACGGAATCACGGTCTCGTCAGCCAGACCATCAAAATCGATGCAAATTCCAGGTTGAGTAGTTGTTGCCGTCGTCGTTGTCGTTGTCGTTGTCCTAGGAGTAGTAGTGGTGCTCGCTGTTGTTGTTGTTGTGCTGGGCGTTGTTGTTGTCGGCGTAGTTGTAGTTGTGCTCGGTGTCGTGGTAGTTGATGTTGTTGTTGTGCTCGTTGTGCTTCTCGGTGTTGTTGTCAGCTTTGTGAAGCAGCCTAGCATGCTGACTTGAATCGGGATCCTGTTACCGCCCTCGTTTTTGAAATTAAAAACCAGAGCGATTCGATAAGCTTCCAAGCCCAATCCACCAACAGAGGCGCACGAGATGAAGTCGAACATGCAGGTGGCTACTTCAGCGCACCGACAGCCAGTTTGACTGAAGTGAATGGAGACACCGCGTCTGTTGCATACTTTAGCTCCATTGACGTAATGAATCCTGGACTTGTCGTTGAAATCGATATTAGTCCGATGATCGAGTTACTAAGATCGTCTCCGCTGACGTTGAAATCGAACTGAATGCTATCCGTTGCTGTCGACGGTGTTGCCACACGGTTTATATTCAGTCCTGTGCTAGTCGGACGCAGCAGGTCGTACTCAGACGTCGGAATCAGTCCAACGCCCTGAGTGGAGGCGCTCACCGTGATGTCGCTCACACTTATTATGCTGCTGTCGGCCATGAGATTTGTGTCAAGACAACGAGTGAAGCTTGTAGTCGACTTGCTCTTCACGCCTTCTGTAGTGGTAGACGTGCTAGATGTCGTCGTTGTCGTTGTCGGCGTAGTCGTGGTCGACGTCGACGTCGTCGGAGTTGTTGTAGTAGTAGGCGTTGTCGTAGTAGTGGTAGGCGTTGTCGTAGTAGTCGTCGGCGTTGTCGTAGTAGTCGTCGGCGTTGTCGTAGTAGTCGTCGGCGTTGTTGTTGTTGTGGTAGGCGTTGTCGTAGTAGTCGTAGGCGTTGTTGTTGTTGTGGTGGCGGTTTGTGTCGTCTTTTGTGGGAAGCAGCCATATATTCCGATCTGTATGTCAACAGAATTCCGATCGGTCACTGAATTGTAGAAAATCTCAAATCGCATCACCGTCGAGTTGATGGTCGAAGGCGTCGGCGGGATGCAGGCAAGCAGATTTGACTTGCACGCGGTGAGGTTCGCGCCAGAGAAGAAGTAAGTGTCCCAGGTGACTTGCGTGTACGTCTGCTTATTGTACAACCGCACAGCCTGAATGTCAGGAGTGTTGAAAGCGAGCTGGATCCGACCGACAATGGTGGCTTCTGGACTGCCTGCAGACGTTTCAATTTCAATCAGGATGTTCTCGTTCGGATTCGCAAACGACGAAGGCGTCGGTCTGTTTAGGTTGAATGGAACAGGCGAAGACAGACGCAAGTAGTTCAACTCAGAGGTGGCGTAACCGCCAAGCTGGGTTCCGTTGAGGATGCGCATTGCTGATAACGGAATCACGGTCTCGTCAGCCAGACCATCAAAATCGATGCAAATTCCAGGTTGAGTAGTTGTTGCCGTCGTCGTTGTCGTTGTCGTTGTCCTAGGAGTAGTAGTGGTGCTCGCTGTTGTTGTTGTTGTGCTGGGCGTTGTTGTTGTCGGCGTAGTTGTAGTTGTGCTCGGTGTCGTGGTAGTTGATGTTGTTGTTGTGCTCGTTGTGCTTCTCGGTGTTGTTGTCAGCTTTGTGAAGCAGCCTAGCATGCTGACTTGAATCGGGATCCTGTTACCGCCCTCGTTTTTGAAATTAAAAACCAGAGCGATTCGATAAGCTTCCAAGCCCAATCCACCAACAGAGGCGCACGAGATGAAGTCGAACATGCAGGTGGCTACTTCAGCGCACCGACAGCCAGTTTGACTGAAGTGAATGGAGACACCGCGTCTGTTGCATACTTTAGCTCCATTGACGTAATGAATCCTGGACTTGTCGTTGAAATCGATATTAGTCCGATGATCGAGTTACTAAGATCGTCTCCGCTGACGTTGAAATCGAACTGAATGCTATCCGTTGCTGTCGACGGTGTTGCCACACGGTTTATATTCAGTCCTGTGCTAGTCGGACGCAGCAGGTCGTACTCAGACGTCGGAATCAGTCCAACGCCCTGAGTGGAGGCGCTCACCGTGATGTCGCTCACACTTATTATGCTGCTGTCGGCCATGAGATTTGTGTCAAGACAACGAGTGAAGCTTGTAGTCGACTTGCTCTTCACGCCTTCTGTAGTGGTAGACGTGCTAGATGTCGTCGTTGTCGTTGTCGGCGTAGTCGTGGTCGACGTCGACGTCGTCGGAGTTGTTGTAGTAGTAGGCGTTGTCGTAGTAGTGGTAGGCGTTGTCGTAGTAGTCGTCGGCGTTGTCGTAGTAGTCGTCGGCGTTGTCGTAGTAGTCGTCGGCGTTGTTGTTGTTGTGGTAGGCGTTGTCGTAGTAGTCGTAGGCGTTGTTGTTGTTGTGGTGGCGGTTTGTGTCGTCTTTTGTGGGAAGCAGCCATATATTCCGATCTGTATGTCAACAGAATTCCGATCGGTCACTGAATTGTAGAAAATCTCAAATCGCATCACCGTCGAGTTGATGGTCGAAGGCGTCGGCGGGATGCAGGCAAGCAGATTTGACTTGCACGCGGTGAGGTTCGCGCCAGAGAAGAAGTAAGTGTCCCAGGTGACTTGCGTGTACGTCTGCTTATTGTACAACCGCACAGCCTGAATGTCAGGAGTGTTGAAAGCGAGCTGGATCCGACCGACAATGGTGGCTTCTGGACTGCCTGCAGACGTTTCAATTTCAATCAGGATGTTCTCGTTCGGATTCGCAAACGACGAAGGCGTCGGTCTGTTTAGGTTGAATGGAACAGGCGAAGACAGACGCAAGTAGTTCAACTCAGAGGTGGCGTAACCGCCAAGCTGGGTTCCGTTGAGGATGCGCATTGCTGATAACGGAATCACGGTCTCGTCAGCCAGACCATCAAAATCATGCAAATTCCAGGTTGAGTAGTTGTTGCCGTCGTCGTTGTCGTTGTCGTTGTCCTAGGAGTAGTAGTGGTGCTCGCTGTTGTTGTTGTTGTGCTGGGCGTTGTTGTTGTCGGCGTAGTTGTAGTTGTGCTCGGTGTCGTGGTAGTTGATGTTGTTGTTGTGCTCGTTGTGCTTCTCGGTGTTGTTGTCAGCTTTGTGAAGCAGCCTAGCATGCTGACTTGAATCGGGATCCTGTTACCGCCCTCGTTTTTGAAATTAAAAACCAGAGCGATTCGATAAGCTTCCAAGCCCAATCCACCAACAGAGGCGCACGAGATGAAGTCGAACATGCAGGTGGCTACTTCAGCGCACCGACAGCCAGTTTGACTGAAGTGAATGGAGACACCGCGTCTGTTGCATACTTTAGCTCCATTGACGTAATGAATCCTGGACTTGTCGTTGAAATCGATATTAGTCCGATGATCGAGTTACTAAGATCGTCTCCGCTGACGTTGAAATCGAACTGAATGCTATCCGTTGCTGTCGACGGTGTTGCCACACGGTTTATATTCAGTCCTGTGCTAGTCGGACGCAGCAGGTCGTACTCGACGTCGGAATCAGTCCAACGCCCTGAGTGGAGGCGCTCACCGTGATGTCGCTCACACTTATTATGCTGCTGTCGGCCATGAGATTTGTGTCAAGACAACGAGTGAAGCTTGTAGTCGACTTGCTCTTCACGCCTTCTGTAGTGGTAGACGTGCTAGATGTCGTCGTTGTCGTTGTCGGCGTAGTCGTGGTCGACGTCGACGTCGTCGGAGTTGTTGTAGTAGTAGGCGTTGTCGTAGTAGTGGTAGGCGTTGTCGTAGTAGTCGTCGGCGTTGTCGTAGTAGTCGTCGGCGTTGTCGTAGTAGTCGTCGGCGTTGTTGTTGTTGTGGTAGGCGTTGTCGTAGTAGTCGTAGGCGTTGTTGTTGTTGTGGTGGTGGTTTGTGTCGTCTTTTGTGGGAAGCAGCCATATATTCCGATCTGTATGTCAACAGAATTCCGATCGGTCACTGAATTGTAGAAAATCTCAAATCGCATCACCGTCGAGTTGATGGTCGAAGGCGTCGGCGGGATGCAGGCAAGCAGATTTGACTTGCACGCGGTGAGGTTCGCGCCAGAGAAGAAGTAAGTGTCCCAGGTGACTTGCGTGTACGTCTGCTTATTGTACAACCGCACAGCCTGAATGTCAGGAGTGTTGAAAGCGAGCTGGATCCGACCGACAATGGTGGCTTCTGGACTGCCTGCAGACGTTTCAATTTCAATCAGGATGTTCTCGTTCGGATTCGCAAACGACGAAGGCGTCGGTCTGTTTAGGTTGAATGGAACAGGCGAAGACAGACGCAAGTAGTTCAACTCAGAGGTGGCGTAACCGCCAAGCTGGGTTCCGTTGAGGATGCGCATTGCTGATAACGGAATCACGGTCTCGTCAGCCAGACCATCAAAATCGATGCAAATTCCAGGTTGAGTAGTTGTTGCCGTCGTCGTTGTCGTTGTCGTTGTCCTAGGAGTAGTAGTGGTGCTCGCTGTTGTTGTTGTTGTGCTGGGCGTTGTTGTTGTCGGCGTAGTTGTAGTTGTGCTCGGTGTCGTGGTAGTTGATGTTGTTGTTGTGCTCGTTGTGCTTCTCGGTGTTGTTGTCAGCTTTGTGAAGCAGCCTAGCATGCTGACTTGAATCGGGATCCTGTTACCGCCCTCGTTTTTGAAATTAAAAACCAGAGCGATTCGATAAGCTTCCAAGCCCAATCCACCAACAGAGGCGCACGAGATGAAGTCGAACATGCAGGTGGCTACTTCAGCGCACCGACAGCCAGTTTGACTGAAGTGAATGGAGACACCGCGTCTGTTGCATACTTTAGCTCCATTGACGTAATGAATCCTGGACTTGTCGTTGAAATCGATATTAGTCCGATGATCGAGTTACTAAGATCGTCTCCGCTGACGTTGAAATCGAACTGAATGCTATCCGTTGCTGTCGACGGTGTTGCCACACGGTTTATATTCAGTCCTGTGCTAGTCGGACGCAGCAGGTCGTACTCAGACGTCGGAATCAGTCCAACGCCCTGAGTGGAGGCGCTCACCGTGATGTCGCTCACACTTATTATGCTGCTGTCGGCCATGAGATTTGTGTCAAGACAACGAGTGAAGCTTGTAGTCGACTTGCTCTTCACGCCTTCTGTAGTGGTAGACGTGCTAGATGTCGTCGTTGTCGTTGTCGGCGTAGTCGTGGTCGACGTCGACGTCGTCGGAGTTGTTGTAGTAGTAGGCGTTGTCGTAGTAGTGGTAGGCGTTGTCGTAGTAGTCGTCGGCGTTGTCGTAGTAGTCGTCGGCGTTGTCGTAGTAGTCGTCGGCGTTGTCGTAGTAGTCGTCGGCGTTGTTGTTGTTGTGGTAGGCGTTGTCGTAGTAGTCGTAGGCGTTGTTGTTGTTGTGGTGGCGGTTTGTGTCGTCTTTTGTGGGAAGCAGCCATATATTCCGATCTGTATGTCAACAGAATTCCGATCGGTCACTGAATTGTAGAAAATCTCAAATCGCATCACCGTCGAGTTGATGGTCGAAGGCGTCGGCGGGATGCAGGCAAGCAGATTTGACTTGCACGCGGTGAGGTTCGCGCCAGAGAAGAAGTAAGTGTCCCAGGTGACTTGCGTGTACGTCTGCTTATTGTACAACCGCACAGCCTGAATGTCAGGAGTGTTGAAAGCGAGCTGGATCCGACCGACAATGGTGGCTTCTGGACTGCCTGCAGACGTTTCAATTTCAATCAGGATGTTCTCGTTCGGATTGGCAAACGACGAAGGCGTCGGTCTGTTTAGGTTGAATGGAACAGGCGAAGACAGACGCAAGTAGTTCAACTCAGAGGTGGCGTAACCGCCAAGCTGGGTTCCGTTGAGGATGCGCATTGCTGATAACGGAATCACGGTCTCGTCAGCCAGACCATCAAAATCATGCAAATTCCAGGTTGAGTAGTTGTTGCCGTCGTCGTTGTCGTTGTCGTTGTCCTAGGAGTAGTAGTGGTGCTCGCTGTTGTTGTTGTTGTGCTGGGCGTTGTTGTTGTCGGCGTAGTTGTAGTTGTGCTCGGTGTCGTGGTAGTTGATGTTGTTGTTGTGCTCGTTGTGCTTCTCGGTGTTGTTGTCAGCTTTGTGAAGCAGCCTAGCATGCTGACTTGAATCGGGATCCTGTTACCGCCCTCGTTTTTGAAATTAAAAACCAGAGCGATTCGATAAGCTTCCAAGCCCAATCCACCAACAGAGGCGCACGAGATGAAGTCGAACATGCAGGTGGCTACTTCAGCGCACCGACAGCCAGTTTGACTGAAGTGAATGGAGACACCGCGTCTGTTGCATACTTTAGCTCCATTGACGTAATGAATCCTGGACTTGTCGTTGAAATCGATATTAGTCCGATGATCGAGTTACTAAGATCGTCTCCGCTGACGTTGAAATCGAACTGAATGCTATCCGTTGCTGTCGACGGTGTTGCCACACGGTTTATATTCAGTCCTGTGCTAGTCGGACGCAGCAGGTCGTACTCAGACGTCGGAATCAGTCCAACGCCCTGAGTGGAGGCGCTCACCGTGATGTCGCTCACACTTATTATGCTGCTGTCGGCCATGAGATTTGTGTCAAGACAACGAGTGAAGCTTGTAGTCGACTTGCTCTTCACGCCTTCTGTAGTGGTAGACGTGCTAGATGTCGTCGTTGTCGTTGTCGGCGTAGTCGTGGTCGACGTCGACGTCGTCGGAGTTGTTGTAGTAGTAGGCGTTGTCGTAGTAGTGGTAGGCGTTGTCGTAGTAGTCGTCGGCGTTGTCGTAGTAGTCGTCGGCGTTGTCGTAGTAGTCGTCGGCGTTGTCGTAGTAGTCGTCGGCGTTGTTGTTGTTGTGGTAGGCGTTGTCGTAGTAGTCGTAGGCGTTGTTGTTGTTGTGGTGGCGGTTTGTGTCGTCTTTTGTGGGAAGCAGCCATATATTCCGATCTGTATGTCAACAGAATTCCGATCGGTCACTGAATTGTAGAAAATCTCAAATCGCATCACCGTCGAGTTGATGGTCGAAGGCGTCGGCGGGATGCAGGCAAGCAGATTTGACTTGCACGCGGTGAGGTTCGCGCCAGAGAAGAAGTAAGTGTCCCAGGTGACTTGCGTGTACGTCTGCTTATTGTACAACCGCACAGCCTGAATGTCAGGAGTGTTGAAAGCGAGCTGGATCCGACCGACAATGGTGGCTTCTGGACTGCCTGCAGACGTTTCAATTTCAATCAGGATGTTCTCGTTCGGATTGCAAACGACGAAGGCGTCGGTCTGTTTAGGTTGAATGGAACAGGCGAAGACAGACGCAAGTAGTTCAACTCAGAGGTGGCGTAACCGCCAAGCTGGGTTCCGTTGAGGATGCGCATTGCTGATAACGGAATCACGGTCTCGTCAGCCAGACCATCAAAATCATGCAAATTCCAGGTTGAGTAGTTGTTGCCGTCGTCGTTGTCGTTGTCGTTGTCCTAGGAGTAGTAGTGGTGCTCGCTGTTGTTGTTGTTGTGCTGGGCGTTGTTGTTGTCGGCGTAGTTGTAGTTGTGCTCGGTGTCGTGGTAGTTGATGTTGTTGTTGTGCTCGTTGTGCTTCTCGGTGTTGTTGTCAGCTTTGTGAAGCAGCCTAGCATGCTGACTTGAATCGGGATCCTGTTACCGCCCTCGTTTTTGAAATTAAAAACCAGAGCGATTCGATAAGCTTCCAAGCCCAATCCACCAACAGAGGCGCACGAGATGAAGTCGAACATGCAGGTGGCTACTTCAGCGCACCGACAGCCAGTTTGACTGAAGTGAATGGAGACACCGCGTCTGTTGCATACTTTAGCTCCATTGACGTAATGAATCCTGGACTTGTCGTTGAAATCGATATTAGTCCGATGATCGAGTTACTAAGATCGTCTCCGCTGACGTTGAAATCGAACTGAATGCTATCCGTTGCTGTCGACGGTGTTGCCACACGGTTTATATTCAGTCCTGTGCTAGTCGGACGCAGCAGGTCGTACTCGACGTCGGAATCAGTCCAACGCCCTGAGTGGAGGCGCTCACCGTGATGTCGCTCACACTTATTATGCTGCTGTCGGCCATGAGATTTGTGTCAAGACAACGAGTGAAGCTTGTAGTCGACTTGCTCTTCACGCCTTCTGTAGTGGTAGACGTGCTAGATGTCGTCGTTGTCGTTGTCGGCGTAGTCGTGGTCGACGTCGACGTCGTCGGAGTTGTTGTAGTAGTAGGCGTTGTCGTAGTAGTGGTAGGCGTTGTCGTAGTAGTCGTCGGCGTTGTCGTAGTAGTCGTCGGCGTTGTCGTAGTAGTCGTCGGCGTTGTTGTTGTTGTGGTAGGCGTTGTCGTAGTAGTCGTAGGCGTTGTTGTTGTTGTGGTGGCGGTTTGTGTCGTCTTTTGTGGGAAGCAGCCATATATTCCGATCTGTATGTCAACAGAATTCCGATCGGTCACTGAATTGTAGAAAATCTCAAATCGCATCACCGTCGAGTTGATGGTCGAAGGCGTCGGCGGGATGCAGGCAAGCAGATTTGACTTGCACGCGGTGAGGTTCGCGCCAGAGAAGAAGTAAGTGTCCCAGGTGACTTGCGTGTACGTCTGCTTATTGTACAACCGCACAGCCTGAATGTCAGGAGTGTTGAAAGCGAGCTGGATCCGACCGACAATGGTGGCTTCTGGACTGCCTGCAGACGTTTCAATTTCAATCAGGATGTTCTCGTTCGGATTGGCAAACGACGAAGGCGTCGGTCTGTTTAGGTTGAATGGAACAGGCGAAGACAGACGCAAGTAGTTCAACTCAGAGGTGGCGTAACCGCCAAGCTGGGTTCCGTTGAGGATGCGCATTGCTGATAACGGAATCACGGTCTCGTCAGCCAGACCATCAAAATCATGCAAATTCCAGGTTGAGTAGTTGTTGCCGTCGTCGTTGTCGTTGTCGTTGTCCTAGGAGTAGTAGTGGTGCTCGCTGTTGTTGTTGTTGTGCTGGGCGTTGTTGTTGTCGGCGTAGTTGTAGTTGTGCTCGGTGTCGTGGTAGTTGATGTTGTTGTTGTGCTCGTTGTGCTTCTCGGTGTTGTTGTCAGCTTTGTGAAGCAGCCTAGCATGCTGACTTGAATCGGGATCCTGTTACCGCCCTCGTTTTTGAAATTAAAAACCAGAGCGATTCGATAAGCTTCCAAGCCCAATCCACCAACAGAGGCGCACGAGATGAAGTCGAACATGCAGGTGGCTACTTCAGCGGCACCGACAGCCAGTTTGACTGAAGTGAATGGAGACACCGCGTCTGTTGCATACTTTAGCTCCATTGACGTAATGAATCCTGGACTTGTCGTTGAAATCGATATTAGTCCGATGATCGAGTTACTAAGATCGTCTCCGCTGACGTTGAAATCGAACTGAATGCTATCCGTTGCTGTCGACGGTGTTGCCACACGGTTTATATTCAGTCCTGTGCTAGTCGGACGCAGCAGGTCGTACTCAGACGTCGGAATCAGTCCAACGCCCTGAGTGGAGGCGCTCACCGTGATGTCGCTCACACTTATTATGCTGCTGTCGGCCATGAGATTTGTGTCAAGACAACGAGTGAAGCTTGTAGTCGACTTGCTCTTCACGCCTTCTGTAGTGGTAGACGTGCTAGATGTCGTCGTTGTCGTTGTCGGCGTAGTCGTGGTCGACGTCGACGTCGTCGGAGTTGTTGTAGTAGTAGGCGTTGTCGTAGTAGTGGTAGGCGTTGTCGTAGTAGTCGTCGGCGTTGTCGTAGTAGTCGTCGGCGTTGTCGTAGTAGTCGTCGGCGTTGTTGTTGTTGTGGTAGGCGTTGTCGTAGTAGTCGTAGGCGTTGTTGTTGTTGTGGTGGCGGTTTGTGTCGTCTTTTGTGGGAAGCAGCCATATATTCCGATCTGTATGTCAACAGAATTCCGATCGGTCACTGAATTGTAGAAAATCTCAAATCGCATCACCGTCGAGTTGATGGTCGAAGGCGTCGGCGGGATGCAGGCAAGCAGATTTGACTTGCACGCGGTGAGGTTCGCGCCAGAGAAGAAGTAAGTGTCCCAGGTGACTTGCGTGTACGTCTGCTTATTGTACAACCGCACAGCCTGAATGTCAGGAGTGTTGAAAGCGAGCTGGATCCGACCGACAATGGTGGCTTCTGGACTGCCTGCAGACGTTTCAATTTCAATCAGGATGTTCTCGTTCGGATTCGCAAACGACGAAGGCGTCGGTCTGTTTAGGTTGAATGGAACAGGCGAAGACAGACGCAAGTAGTTCAACTCAGAGGTGGCGTAACCGCCAAGCTGGGTTCCGTTGAGGATGCGCATTGCTGATAACGGAATCACGGTCTCGTCAGCCAGACCATCAAAATCGATGCAAATTCCAGGTTGAGTAGTTGTTGCCGTCGTCGTTGTCGTTGTCGTTGTCCTAGGAGTAGTAGTGGTGCTCGCTGTTGTTGTTGTTGTGCTGTGCTGGGCGTTGTTGTTGTCGGCGTAGTTGTAGTTGTGCTCGGTGTCGTGGTAGTTGATGTTGTTGTTGTGCTCGTTGTGCTTCTCGGTGTTGTTGTCAGCTTTGTGAAGCAGCCTAGCATGCTGACTTGAATCGGGATCCTGTTACCGCCCTCGTTTTTGAAATTAAAAACCAGAGCGATTCGATAAGCTTCCAAGCCCAATCCACCAACAGAGGCGCACGAGATGAAGTCGAACATGCAGGTGGCTACTTCAGCGCACCGACAGCCAGTTTGACTGAAGTGAATGGAGACACCGCGTCTGTTGCATACTTTAGCTCCATTGACGTAATGAATCCTGGACTTGTCGTTGAAATCGATATTAGTCCGATGATCGAGTTACTAAGATCGTCTCCGCTGACGTTGAAATCGAACTGAATGCTATCCGTTGCTGTCGACGGTGTTGCCACACGGTTTATATTCAGTCCTGTGCTAGTCGGACGCAGCAGGTCGTACTCGACGTCGGAATCAGTCCAACGCCCTGAGTGGAGGCGCTCACCGTGATGTCGCTCACACTTATTATGCTGCTGTCGGCCATGAGATTTGTGTCAAGACAACGAGTGAAGCTTGTAGTCGACTTGCTCTTCACGCCTTCTGTAGTGGTAGACGTGCTAGATGTCGTCGTTGTCGTTGTCGGCGTAGTCGTGGTCGACGTCGTCGTCGGAGTTGTTGTAGTAGTAGGCGTTGTCGTAGTAGTGGTAGGCGTTGTCGTAGTAGTCGTCGGCGTTGTCGTAGTAGTCGTCGGCGTTGTCGTAGTAGTCGTCGGCGTTGTCGTAGTAGTCGTCGGCGTTGTTGTTGTTGTGGTAGGCGTTGTCGTAGTAGTCGTAGGCGTTGTTGTTGTTGTGGTGGGTTTGTGTCGTCTTTTGTGGGAAGCAGCCATATATTCCGATCTGTATGTCAACAGAATTCCGATCGGTCACTGAATTGTAGAAAATCTCAAATCGCATCACCGTCGAGTTGATGGTCGAAGGCGTCGGCGGGATGCAGGCAAGCAGATTTGACTTGCACGCGGTGAGGTTCGCGCCAGAGAAGAAGTAAGTGTCCCAGGTGACTTGCGTGTACGTCTGCTTATTGTACAACCGCACAGCCTGAATGTCAGGAGTGTTGAAAGCGAGCTGGATCCGACCGACAATGGTGGCTTCTGGACTGCCTGCAGACGTTTCAATTTCAATCAGGATGTTCTCGTTCGGATTGCAAACGACGAAGGCGTCGGTCTGTTTAGGTTGAATGGAACAGGCGAAGACAGACGCAAGTAGTTCAACTCAGAGGTGGCGTAACCGCCAAGCTGGGTTCCGTTGAGGATGCGCATTGCTGATAACGGAATCACGGTCTCGTCAGCCAGACCATCAAAATCATGCAAATTCCAGGTTGAGTAGTTGTTGCCGTCGTCGTTGTCGTTGTCGTTGTCCTAGGAGTAGTAGTGGTGCTCGCTGTTGTTGTTGTTGTGCTGGGCGTTGTTGTTGTCGGCGTAGTTGTAGTTGTGCTCGGTGTCGTGGTAGTTGATGTTGTTGTTGTGCTCGTTGTGCTTCTCGGTGTTGTTGTCAGCTTTGTGAAGCAGCCTAGCATGCTGACTTGAATCGGGATCCTGTTACCGCCCTCGTTTTTGAAATTAAAAACCAGAGCGATTCGATAAGCTTCCAAGCCCAATCCACCAACAGAGGCGCACGAGATGAAGTCGAACATGCAGGTGGCTACTTCAGCGCCACCGACAGCCAGTTTGACTGAAGTGAATGGAGACACCGCGTCTGTTGCATACTTTAGCTCCATTGACGTAATGAATCCTGGACTTGTCGTTGAAATCGATATTAGTCCGATGATCGAGTTACTAAGATCGTCTCCGCTGACGTTGAAATCGAACTGAATGCTATCCGTTGCTGTCGACGGTGTTGCCACACGGTTTATATTCAGTCCTGTGCTAGTCGGACGCAGCAGGTCGTACTCAGACGTCGGAATCAGTCCAACGCCCTGAGTGGAGGCGCTCACCGTGATGTCGCTCACACTTATTATGCTGCTGTCGGCCATGAGATTTGTGTCAAGACAACGAGTGAAGCTTGTAGTCGACTTGCTCTTCACGCCTTCTGTAGTGGTAGACGTGCTAGATGTCGTCGTTGTCGTTGTCGGCGTAGTCGTGGTCGACGTCGACGTCGTCGGAGTTGTTGTAGTAGTAGGCGTTGTCGTAGTAGTGGTAGGCGTTGTCGTAGTAGTCGTCGGCGTTGTCGTAGTAGTCGTCGGCGTTGTCGTAGTAGTCGTCGCGTTGTCGTAGTAGTCGTGGCGTTGTTGTTGTTGTGGTAGGCGTTGTCGTAGTAGTCGTAGGCGTTGTTGTTGTTGTGGTGGCGGTTTGTGTCGTCTTTTGTGGGAAGCAGCCATATATTCCGATCTGTATGTCAACAGAATTCCGATCGGTCACTGAATTGTAGAAAATCTCAAATCGCATCACCGTCGAGTTGATGGTCGAAGGCGTCGGCGGGATGCAGGCAAGCAGATTTGACTTGCACGCGGTGAGGTTCGCGCCAGAGAAGAAGTAAGTGTCCCAGGTGACTTGCGTGTACGTCTGCTTATTGTACAACCGCACAGCCTGAATGTCAGGAGTGTTGAAAGCGAGCTGGATCCGACCGACAATGGTGGCTTCTGGACTGCCTGCAGACGTTTCAATTTCAATCAGGATGTTCTCGTTCGGATTCGCAAACGACGAAGGCGTCGGTCTGTTTAGGTTGAATGGAACAGGCGAAGACAGACGCAAGTAGTTCAACTCAGAGGTGGCGTAACCGCCAAGCTGGGTTCCGTTGAGGATGCGCATTGCTGATAACGGAATCACGGTCTCGTCAGCCAGACCATCAAAATCGATGCAAATTCCAGGTTGAGTAGTTGTTGCCGTCGTCGTTGTCGTTGTCGTTGTCCTAGGAGTAGTAGTGGTGCTCGCTGTTGTTGTTGTTGTTGTGCTGGGCGTTGTTGTTGTCGGCGTAGTTGTAGTTGTGCTCGGTGTCGTGGTAGTTGATGTTGTTGTTGTGCTCGTTGTGCTTCTCGGTGTTGTTGTCAGCTTTGTGAAGCAGCCTAGCATGCTGACTTGAATCGGGATCCTGTTACCGCCCTCGTTTTTGAAATTAAAAACCAGAGCGATTCGATAAGCTTCCAAGCCCAATCCACCAACAGAGGCGCACGAGATGAAGTCGAACATGCAGGTGGCTACTTCAGCGCACCGACAGCCAGTTTGACTGAAGTGAATGGAGACACCGCGTCTGTTGCATACTTTAGCTCCATTGACGTAATGAATCCTGGACTTGTCGTTGAAATCGATATTAGTCCGATGATCGAGTTACTAAGATCGTCTCCGCTGACGTTGAAATCGAACTGAATGCTATCCGTTGCTGTCGACGGTGTTGCCACACGGTTTATATTCAGTCCTGTGCTAGTCGGACGCAGCAGGTCGTACTCAGACGTCGGAATCAGTCCAACGCCCTGAGTGGAGGCGCTCACCGTGATGTCGCTCACACTTATTATGCTGCTGTCGGCCATGAGATTTGTGTCAAGACAACGAGTGAAGCTTGTAGTCGACTTGCTCTTCACGCCTTCTGTAGTGGTAGACGTGCTAGATGTCGTCGTTGTCGTTGTCGGCGTAGTCGTGGTCGACGTCGACGTCGTCGGAGTTGTTGTAGTAGTAGGCGTTGTCGTAGTAGTGGTAGGCGTTGTCGTAGTAGTCGTCGGCGTTGTCGTAGTAGTCGTCGGCGTTGTCGTAGTAGTCGTCGGCGTTGTTGTTGTTGTGGTAGGCGTTGTCGTAGTAGTCGTAGGCGTTGTTGTTGTTGTGGTGGCGGTTTGTGTCGTCTTTTGTGGGAAGCAGCCATATATTCCGATCTGTATGTCAACAGAATTCCGATCGGTCACTGAATTGTAGAAAATCTCAAATCGCATCACCGTCGAGTTGATGGTCGAAGGCGTCGGCGGGATGCAGGCAAGCAGATTTGACTTGCACGCGGTGAGGTTCGCGCCAGAGAAGAAGTAAGTGTCCCAGGTGACTTGCGTGTACGTCTGCTTATTGTACAACCGCACAGCCTGAATGTCAGGAGTGTTGAAAGCGAGCTGGATCCGACCGACAATGGTGGCTTCTGGACTGCCTGCAGACGTTTCAATTTCAATCAGGATGTTCTCGTTCGGATTCGCAAACGACGAAGGCGTCGGTCTGTTTAGGTTGAATGGAACAGGCGAAGACAGACGCAAGTAGTTCAACTCAGAGGTGGCGTAACCGCCAAGCTGGGTTCCGTTGAGGATGCGCATTGCTGATAACGGAATCACGGTCTCGTCAGCCAGACCATCAAAATCGATGCAAATTCCAGGTTGAGTAGTTGTTGCCGTCGTCGTTGTCGTTGTCGTTGTCCTAGGAGTAGTAGTGGTGCTCGCTGTTGTTGTTGTTGTGCTGGGCGTTGTTGTTGTCGGCGTAGTTGTAGTTGTGCTCGGTGTCGTGGTAGTTGATGTTGTTGTTGTGCTCGTTGTGCTTCTCGGTGTTGTTGTCAGCTTTGTGAAGCAGCCTAGCATGCTGACTTGAATCGGGATCCTGTTACCGCCCTCGTTTTTGAAATTAAAAACCAGAGCGATTCGATAAGCTTCCAAGCCCAATCCACCAACAGAGGCGCACGAGATGAAGTCGAACATGCAGGTGGCTACTTCAGCGCCACCGACAGCCAGTTTGACTGAAGTGAATGGAGACACCGCGTCTGTTGCATACTTTAGCTCCATTGACGTAATGAATCCTGGACTTGTCGTTGAAATCGATATTAGTCCGATGATCGAGTTACTAAGATCGTCTCCGCTGACGTTGAAATCGAACTGAATGCTATCCGTTGCTGTCGACGGTGTTGCCACACGGTTTATATTCAGTCCTGTGCTAGTCGGACGCAGCAGGTCGTACTCAGACGTCGGAATCAGTCCAACGCCCTGAGTGGAGGCGCTCACCGTGATGTCGCTCACACTTATTATGCTGCTGTCGGCCATGAGATTTGTGTCAAGACAACGAGTGAAGCTTGTAGTCGACTTGCTCTTCACGCCTTCTGTAGTGGTAGACGTGCTAGATGTCGTCGTTGTCGTTGTCGGCGTAGTCGTGGTCGACGTCGACGTCGTCGGAGTTGTTGTAGTAGTAGGCGTTGTCGTAGTAGTGGTAGGCGTTGTCGTAGTAGTCGTCGGCGTTGTCGTAGTAGTCGTCGGCGTTGTCGTAGTAGTCGTCGGCGTTGTTGTTGTTGTGGTAGGCGTTGTCGTAGTAGTCGTAGGCGTTGTTGTTGTTGTGGTGGCGGTTTGTGTCGTCTTTTGTGGGAAGCAGCCATATATTCCGATCTGTATGTCAACAGAATTCCGATCGGTCACTGAATTGTAGAAAATCTCAAATCGCATCACCGTCGAGTTGATGGTCGAAGGCGTCGGCGGGATGCAGGCAAGCAGATTTGACTTGCACGCGGTGAGGTTCGCGCCAGAGAAGAAGTAAGTGTCCCAGGTGACTTGCGTGTACGTCTGCTTATTGTACAACCGCACAGCCTGAATGTCAGGAGTGTTGAAAGCGAGCTGGATCCGACCGACAATGGTGGCTTCTGGACTGCCTGCAGACGTTTCAATTTCAATCAGGATGTTCTCGTTCGGATTCGCAAACGACGAAGGCGTCGGTCTGTTTAGGTTGAATGGAACAGGCGAAGACAGACGCAAGTAGTTCAACTCAGAGGTGGCGTAACCGCCAAGCTGGGTTCCGTTGAGGATGCGCATTGCTGATAACGGAATCACGGTCTCGTCAGCCAGACCATCAAAATCGATGCAAATTCCAGGTTGAGTAGTTGTTGCCGTCGTCGTTGTCGTTGTCGTTGTCCTAGGAGTAGTAGTGGTGCTCGCTGTTGTTGTTGTTGTGCTGGGCGTTGTTGTTGTCGGCGTAGTTGTAGTTGTGCTCGGTGTCGTGGTAGTTGATGTTGTTGTTGTGCTCGTTGTGCTTCTCGGTGTTGTTGTCAGCTTTGTGAAGCAGCCTAGCATGCTGACTTGAATCGGGATCCTGTTACCGCCCTCGTTTTTGAAATTAAAAACCAGAGCGATTCGATAAGCTTCCAAGCCCAATCCACCAACAGAGGCGCACGAGATGAAG
>NIVC01004447.1:0-45644 GCA_002269645.1 Macrostomum lignano
TTTTCTTTTATTTTTTGACTTCCAGTGGAACTGACTGCTTTGAATTGGATTAAGGTATCAATAAAATCAATTCTTTTAATGCAAAAGATTTTGTTTAGCTATTGATATTTTTCAAACGCTGCTCAGTGATAATAACACATTTCTTACTTTACCTGAGTCACTCTACCCGAGTCACTCTACCTGGAGTCACTCTACCGAGTCACTCTACCTGGAGTCACTCTACCCGAGTCACTCTACCTGGAGTCACTCTACTCAAGTCACTCCACCCGAGTCACTCTACCCGAGTCACTCTACCCGAGTCACTCTACCTGGAGTCACTCTACCCGAGTCACTCTACCTGGAGTCACTCTACCCGAGTCACTCTACCTGGAGTCACTCTACTCAAGTCACTCCACCCGAGTCACTCTACCGAGTCACTCTACCCGAGTCACTCTACCTGGAGTCACTCTACTCAAGTCACTCCACCCGAGTCACTCTACCCGAGTCACTCTACCCAAGTCACTCCACCGAGTCACTCTACCTGGAGTCACTCTACCCGAGTCACTCTACCTGGAGTCACTCTACTCAAGTCACTCCACCCGAGTCACTCTACCCGAGTCACTCTACCCAAGTCACTCCACCCGAGTCACTCTACCTGGAGTCACTCTACCTGGAGTCACTCTACTCAAGTCACTCCACCCGAGTCACTCTCACTCCACCCGAGTCACTCTACCCGAGTCACTCTACCCGAGTCACTCTACCCGAGTCACTCTACCCGAGTCACTCTACCCGAGTCACTCTACCCGAGTTACTTTACTAGAGTCACTCTACCTGAGTCACTCGACCTGAGTCACTCACCAAGCACTCAAACTTCACCGTTTCCACTCTGGCCGCTCGAACAACAGAAAAATCCGAACGTCCCTGTCCTGAACCGGTTGGAGTAGAAATGCAAAAGTAGGTTTTTCAGCAGAGATAAATGTATGAAATATTGAATTGATTAAAACAATTAATCAATCAATCAATTAATTAACCAACTAATCAAAGCAGTTTGACTTGCCTTCATTCTGCGCAATGCCGCTGAAGGGTCGGTGCTGTAGACTCCCCTGGCGGCCAGGGTGATGTTGTACAGTGACAGCATTTTCTCCAAGTGGACCGATGTCTGCAGGCATTTGTATTATTATTTTTATTATGCATGCCAAAAAAGTGTACTATATTACTGCCAGTGCCACATTACAAGAGGGTGTAGAAGAGGGTGGAGAGAAGGGTGTAGAGAGGGTGGAGAGGAGGGTGTAGAGAGGGTGAGAGGAGGGTGTAGGAGAGGGTGGAGAGGAGGTGTAGGAGAGGTGGAGGGAGGGTGTAGCGAGAGTGAGAGAGGTGTAGAGAGGTGGAGCGAGGGTGTAGGAGAGGGTGGAGAGGAGGGTGTGGAAGAGGGTGGAGAGGAGGGTGTAGGAGAGGGTGGAGAGGAGGGTGTAGGAGTGTAGAGAAGGTGTAGAAGAGGGTGGAGAGGAGTGTAGGAGAGGGTGGAGAGGAGGGTGTAGGAAGAGGGTGGAGAGGAGGGTGTAGGAGAGGGTGGAGAGGAGGGTGTAGGAGAGGGTGGAGAGGAGGGTGTAGGAGAGGGTGGAGAGGAGGTGTAGGAGGTGTAGAGAAGGGTGTAGAAGAGGGTGGAGAGGAGGGTGTAGGAGAGGGTGGAGAGGAGGGTGTAGGAGAGGGTGGAGAGGAGGGTGTAGGAGAGGGTGGAGAGGAGGGTGTAGAAGAGGGTGGAGAGGAGGGTGTAGGAGAGGGTGGAAAGGAGGGTGTAGGGGAGGGTGGAGACGAGTGTGTAGGATAGGGTGGAGAGGAGGGTGTAGAAGAGGGTGGAGAGGAGGGTGTAGGAAGTGTAGAGAAGGGTGTAGGAGAGTGAGGAGAGAAGGGTGTAGGAGGTGTAGAGAAGGGTGTAGGAGGGGGGGAGAGGAGGGTATAGGAGAGGGTGGAGAGGAGGGTGTAGGAGAGGGAGGAGAGAAGGGTGTAGGAGAGGGTGGAGAGGAGGGTGTAGAAGAGGGTGGAGAGGAGGGTGTAGGAGAGGGTGGAGAGGAGGGTGTAGAAGAGGGTGGAGAGGAGGGTGTAGAAGAGGGTGGAGAGGAGGGTGTAGGAGAGGGTGAAGAGGAGGGTGTAGAAGAGGGTGGAGAGGAGGGTGTAGAGAGGGTGGAGAGGGGTGTAGGAGAGGGTGGAGAGGAGGGTGTAGGAGAGGGTGGAAAGGAGGGTGTAGGGGAGGGTGGAGACGAGTGTGTAGGATAGGGTGGAGAGGAGGGTGTAGAAGAGGGTGGAGAGGAGGGTGTTAGAAGAGAGTGGTAGAGGAGGGTGGAGAGGAGGGTGTAGAAGAGGGTGGAGAGAAGGGTGTAGGAGAGGGTGGAGAGGAGGGTGTAGAAGAGGGTGGAGAGGAGGGTGTAGGAGGGTGGAGAGGAGGGTGTAGAAGAGGGTGGAGAGGAGGGTGTAGGAGAGGGTGAAGAGGAGGGTGTAGAAGAGGGTGGAGAGGAGGGTGTAGGAGAGGGTGGAGAGGAGGGTGTAGAAGAGGGTGGAGAGGAGGGTGTAGGAGAGGGTGGAAAGGAGGGTGTAGGGAGGGTGGAGACGAGTGTGTAGGATAGGGTGGAGAGGAGGCGGTGTAGAAGAGGGTGGAGAGGAGGGTGTAGAAGAGGGTGGAGAGGAGGGTGGAGAGGAGGTGTAGAAGAGGGTGGAGAGAAGGGTGTAGAGAGGGTGGAGAGGAGTGTGTAGATAGGGTGGAGAGGAGGGTGTAGAGAGGGTGGAGAGGAGGGTGTAGAAGAGGGTGGAGAGAAGGGTGTAGGAGAGGGTGGAAGAGGAGGGTGTAGGAGAGGGTGGAAGGAGGGTGTAGGGAGGGTGGAGACGAGGTGTGTAGAGAGGGTGGAGAGGAGGGGTGTAGAAGAGGGTGGAAAGGAGGGTGTAGGGGAGGGTGGAGACGAGTGTGTAGGATAGGGTGAGAGAGGTGTGTAGAAGAGGGTGGAGAGGAGGGTGTAGAAGAGGGTGGAGAGGAGGGTGGAGAGGAGGGTGTAGAAGAGGGTGGAGAGGAGGGTGTAGGAGAGGGTGGAAAGGAGGGTGTAGGGGAGGGTGGAGAGGAGGGTGTAGGGGAGGGTGGAGACGAGTTTGTAGGATAGGGTGGAGAGGAGGGTGTAGGGGAGGGTGGAGAGGAGGGTGTAGGGGAGGGTGGAGACGAGTGTGTAGAAGAGGGTGGAGAGGAGGGTGTAGGAAGTGTAGCGAAGGGTGTAGGAGAGTGAGGAGAGAAGGGTGTAGGAGGTGTAGAGAAGGGTGTAGGAGGGGGGAGAGGAGGGTATAGGAGAGGGTGGAGAGGAGGTGTAGAGAGGGTGGAGAGAAGGGTGTAGGAGAGGGTGGAGAGGAGGGTGTAGGAGAGTGAGGAGAGAAGGGTGTAGGAGGTGTAGAGAAGGGTGTAGGAGGGGGGAGAGGAGGGTATAGGAGAGGGTGGAGAGGAGGGTGTAGGAGAGGGAGGAGAGGAGGATGTAGGAGGTGCAAAGGAGGGTGTAGGAGAGATTGTAGAGGGGGGTGTAGGAGAGGGTGAAGAGGAGGTGTAGGAGAGGGTGGAGAGGAGGTGTAGGAGAGGGTGGAGAGGAGGGTGTAGGAGAGGGTGGAGAGAAGGATGTAGAGAGAGTGTAGAGAGAGTGGGAGAGTAGGAAGTTGTAATAGGGTGAATACACGAACTTAAGACTGAGACGATGCACTGGGTGAGAATAGTATTTGATTCAGAATCAGTCTGTCACCCCAATCAACAAAATCTATATTTACGAGTATATCAGTCAATGAGGTGGTGGGTGATGTACACAGAAAAACTGCTTAGCCAAAATCTGTTGTAAACATAAGTAAGCAAAAGCATTACAGACAGAGAAAACTATTCGAGGACATTGCTAATTTGCAGTCCTTACACGGGTCAGTTTGGCATCAACTCAGATAGACGAGCAACTCACAGCGTAAACTCCGTCATAGTCGCTAGTGAGCAGTCCCACTATAGACCAATTGTAGCGCTTCAGAATCTGCACAACTCCATCCAGGAACAGACTATGCGACATGCTGACCGAGAGAAGTAAAAATATTTGTCTTTGTTTGACAGCGCCGGACTGGGCGTTGAGGCGCTGATCTGAGTTGGAGAATGCGGGGGATGTTGCTGGCTGACTGCAGTGCCACTGGTGGACTGTAATTACAGCTGCCTCTCCCTCTCCCTCTACCTCTCTACTTCTCACTCTGTCTCCCTCTCTCCCTCTGCTTTTACCTCTCTGCTTCTCACTCTGTCTCCCTCTCCCTCTCACCCTCTCCCTCTCCCTCCTCGTCTCTCCTCTCTCTGGTTCTCACTCTCTCCCTCTCCCTCCTCGTCTCCCTCTCTCTGGTTCTCACTCTCCCTCTCCCTCCTCGTCTCCCTCTCTCTGGTTCTCACTCTCCCCCCCTCTGTTCCTCTTCCCTCTCCCTATTTCCCCTCCCTCTCTGCTTCTCACTCTGTCTCCCTCTCTTTGCCTCTCCCTCCTCTCTCCCTGCTCCTCTCCATCTCCCCTTTCTCTCCCTCTCCACCCCACTCTGTCATTCTGCCTCTCTCCTCTCCCTCTCTTTCCTTCTTCATCACGCCTCCCTACCTCTACTTCGTATTTCTCTCACCCCTCACAATCAATCCCACTTCCTTTTTTCTGCATCCCCTCCCCAGCCGATCCCGGCCGCCTCGCGCACCTCAGGCAGGAAGTAGTACTGGGCCACGTTGGCCAGCACCACGGCCTGGTTAGAGAAGGCCGGGCCAAACATCAGCGCCTTGTTAGGCGGAGTCAGGTAGCCGTCTGCGAACTTGCGCACCGCGCTACCCTGCAGCGCCTTGAAGGGATCAATTCGTGTCAACAGATGTTTTTAATCAGTTGAGTAGCTTCGCTTAAATTAAATTGAAGATATCGTCTTCGCCTACTAACAGTAGACGCAAAATTGTCATCTTACGCCATGCTACTATTATAAAACTGTAAAATATATTTATTCAAAGCCGGTTTCCATGCCAAAATAATATAGTCTCGCAAGATTGGAAGCCAGTCTCTTTCAGATCAATTTTCTTGTCCTAATAAAACTTCGAATGAAATGTTTTGTTGCAGGTTTGTCCTTAGTTTCAAGCTCAGAAGGTAAAAAGTGAATCGCTACAGTAATTCATCATCGTCCCAAAAACAGCAACGCTGAGGCAATGCTGCCCATTGCGCTGGCTCCCGAGCACACGACAAGCGCGCCAATACTGCACAGAGACACGCACTCGCACACACGCTCACACAGAGTGTACAGTGGCCCTTGACTTTCTAATCGGTCAGGCATGTCTCTGTGCCATGGGTTGGTCCTCATGAGTGTGAATTGCACGACAAATCCCTGCCAATTTTTCTTGCACAAGAACCAAATGAATTCGGCTGCGCACGGAATCGAACCAGGGGTCGTTGCGCAACAGTCAGCCGCCGCGTTTACCGCTGAACTGTTTTGCGTCCCCTCTAATATCTCATACCTCATATCTCATACCTTACATCTCATATCTCATACCTCATATCTCATACCTCATATCTCATATGTCATACCTCATATCTCATACCTCATGTCTCATATCCCATATGTCATACCTCATATCTCATATCTCATATGTCATACCTCATATCTCATACCTCATGTCTCATATCTCATATGTCATACCTCATATCTCATACCTTACATCTCATATCTCATATCATATCTCACACCTCATTTCTCATACCTTACATCTCATATGTCATACCTCATATCTCATACCTCATATCTCATATCTCATATGTCATACCTCATATCTCATACCTTACATCTCATATCTCATACCTCATATCTCATACCTCATATCTCATATGTCATACCTCATATCTCATACCTCATGTCTCATATCCCATATGTCATACCTCATATCTCATATCTCATATGTCATACCTCATATCTCATACCTCATGTCTCATATCTCATATGTCATACCTCATATCTCATACCTTACATCTCATATGTCATACCTCATATCTCATACCTCATATCTCATACCTCATATCTCATATCTCATATGTCATACCTCATATCTCATACCTTACATCTCATTTCTCATACCTCATATCTCATACCTCATATCTCATGTCATACCTCATATCTCATACCTCATGTCTCATATCTCATATGTCATACCTCATATATCATACCTCATGTCTCATATGTCATACCTCATATCTCATACCTTACATCTCATTTCTCATACCTCATATCTCATACCTCATATCTCATGTCATACCTCATATCTCATACCTCATGTCTCATATCTCATATGTCATACCTCATATATCATACCTCATGTCTCATATCTCATACCTCATATCTCATATCATATCTCATTCCTCATGTCATACCTCATATCTCATACCTTACATCTCATACCTTACATCTCATACCTTACATCTCATATCTCATACCTCATATCTCATACCTCATATGTCATACCTCATATCTCATACCTCATGTCTCATATGTCATACCTCATATTTCATATCTCATATCTCATACCTTATATCTCATCTCATATCTCATATCTTACCCCCAGACCGCATTTGTACTCGGCCTTAAGCTTGAAGCTAAAGTTCAATTCGGTTAAATTGTTGTTCAAGTAGTCCAGTGCAAACTTGTAGTACTCCGGGTCGGCGCTCCGGGTGCTGTTCTCAGAGCACAACACCAGAGTGTGCACCACCGGCCTCTCGGCCGCAGTTGACAACAGCCAGACCGACACCAGAATCCCGACGACAAATCCGGCCGCCATTTCCTTTGCAGCGACTCTTCAGTCGATCTTTTTTCCGTTTTCTTCTTTTTTTCTCGGCTTTCGGTTGCGCCTCAGAAAACTGGCCGCCGAGTGTTCCGTCTTCTTCTTTTGCTGCTTTCGCGGGGGAGAGATGAAAACAGAAGCAGAAACCAAGTGCAGCTGAAAGCTCCGCCTCCGCTCCTGGGGCTTTTATCTAAAATTTGAATAGCTTTGAAACTAGCTTTAGCTTCAAATTTTAGGCCGATCGGGTTTCTGCATCTGCGAGTTGACTGTCACCTTTTGATTATCTCAATCACAAGCATCGTAAGTGGCTCGCTTGAAAGCTCTGGGAATCGAATAACGGGCAGGTGAAAATTCTGCAAACTGAAAATCTGCGGCAATGTGTTAATTTAAAGACAAATTCGCTGCTTCTTCAACTACCGGTTCCGCCCTGCTCGGGTTTCGTTGAAGTCAGAAAGTAAACGTATTGCAAGGCCACTTGACAGACATACAGACAGACAGACAGACTGTAGAGAACTGTAAATCATATCAGAACACACTACTTAAAGTAATATTCTAACAAAATCAATTTGAACTCGCAATCTATTTTTAGAATGAGTCATGATGAGTCATATCTACTTTTAGAAATTCTATTTTTAGAATGAGTCACGTGCAAACAGAAGTGACTCAGAGCCCTTCGTAGGACCGACGTTTGTTTGATCAAGAAACCGGTTCTTGGGAGTTTTATTAGCTTAATTCCATATATGGTAATGATCAAACATTCGATCATGACCTCTAATCAAACATACGCGACCTATGAAAATAACCGATTTTTAACCAGTTTTTCACTAAAATTTTGGTATAAACATAAGCGAAAATCCGAGTCAAAAATTCAGACTCGGAGCGGTCTCAAGGAATACGTCAACTAAAAAGACCCATCTCTGAGAGAAGAAATCCGGACAGATTGGTAAGCGCTGCCCGTTTCAGTTCTTTGCTATAGCACTAATAAGTTGATTAATTGAGTTTACGAGAGCCACTTATTGTCGACACATTTGAGAAAGGCCTCCTTGTTTCCTAGGATACATTCATAGAGGATTATTGAGTTGATTTGAGTTATCCGTTAAGTTTCGGACGTAACGAAGAAGACGCCCTTCAGGAGGACCTATTACAGATTTAAAGAATTCAATTGTTCATAAGAGCGCATGTTCTATTGTTAATTCCGAGCTTGAGGACCGTCAAGAATTCTGATTCGCTCTCGTTCTGGTCGACCCACAGATGAAGTTAAGGACTCCAGGAGACAACAGCTGCTCACCGGAACCGGCCGCCGCAACCGCTCAGCAAGCTTGCTATCCCGACATGCCACAAGACTCCACCGACTACCGACCCCAAGAGGATCCGCTGCAGTAAGTTATTCGACTCATATATACATGTACCTAGGCACTTGCTCCCCAGTGTCTAGAAGTGTGAGTTTATTGAGTGACTGATCACCACCAATAAACTCTTTAAGACAGACAGACAGACAGACAGACAAACAGACAGACAGACAGACACTCTAACAGACAGACACACAGACAGACTCAGAAGTGGATCGCGTATCAAAACCTCTGCTCACTGACATAAGGACTAACAACCGATCTCACAGCCGGCACCTTCAACTGAGATAAGACCTAATGGTGCATGTACAGCTGTCATTTCGGCAGACCTGCCGAATGCATGCAATGAGATCCTCATCACCCTGATGAGGAGGATCATACAAAGAACATGAGCTGCCGTTTTGTGCAAATTTTGCACAATTTTGTGCAAATCATCGGTATGTAGTACTTCAGTACAAGTGGTTCGATTTGTCTATTCTGATGCCGTCTGCAATATTTGGTACCCTCTGCTTCCACGTTTCAACGTCAACAGCTTTGCTGCTACTAACAACTCGAAATTCGTGTTTAAGGGGGTTGCAGCCTAGTGATTAGAGCGTCGGACTCACGAATGAAAGGTCGGGGGTTCGATTCTCGACCCACTCGGAACAAATTGCGTCCTTGAGCAAGACACCTAACTCTGCATTGCTTCAGTTCACCCAGCCGTAAAATGGGTGCCAGCATTAGCTAGCTGGGGTAATTGAGGGTGTGTGGCGACCCCCCAGTCCTTGGACTGAACAGCCGTACGCAGCCTTTAGCTGCGGCTGAGCTGTCGGTTGTACAACAACTGCGCTCAGCTAGATTTGTCGAGTACTTTGCGAGTCGTACGTCATGTGGTGGATGGATGGGCCAATGATACTGTTAGGTAACCAGTAGGAGAGACCATTGCCGATCGTCAAGAACGGTACATTGCTGAAAACTGAATCATGCACTCTTGGGTACTTGTCGATTCAGAAAGCCTCTAATGTCTTATGATACCAATCGAAACATATCAAGCATTAGACCAATAAATGAAGATGCTTTTAAAATAATCGATATTATACTCCCAATTCAATGAGCAGTTCACGCGAGTAAACAGCATAAAAGCCACTCCAATTGCTGACTGTTCCTCATCATGCCTAAAAGCATTTCTTTCAATACCAAAGCCTAACATAGCGAGCCTACATTCCATCGGCTTGTATGGATGGCCAAGGGAGGACAATCCAGCAATTCGAATGCTAATGGATGTAACTCTTTTCTGTATCTTGACTCAAATTGAAGTGCCGCCTGGATCAAAGCATCTCTAAGAAAGTATCGAACGGAGCACTTAACTGGCGGAGAATTTTTGCCTACTTAAGCCTCGAAGTCGGCAAATTTCTTCGCATAGCCTTAACCAGGGATGCCGCATCTTCTGGGCCTTGTTGCAGCGGCTGTGCTGCTGAGTGCGGCCTCGGCAGCTCGATACCTGGAGCTCGACAAGTTTCAGTGCATCAGGCCAGAGTTTGCTGCAGAATCGCAGCGATGCCACATCAAAGATTAACTGCGCCAGCCTGTGCGACTCAAAGCTCGACTGTCAGGCGTTCAGCCTGGCCGACGGTCCGTGCCAGCTGTTCGTGTTCAACAGGTGCAGCAAGCGCGTGAGAGACTGCGGCTGCACTCGCAGGGCGCCGGTGTTCGTGAGGCAGCAGCCGGGACTGCCGCCCGGAGCTCTGTGCTTTGCCGGATTCTCTAACGACCTGTGCGGCACAAAGTACAAGATGTACTCTGGAGTTCAGGACTGGCTAGTGGCCAAGAATGACATCGACGCGGAGCCTGGAATCATCATCATGGCTGACGTAAGCGACCTGGAGGAGCTGCACCATATCCGGAGTTTGGCGCCTGACACTGCGGACACCATGGTGATGCTCGGTGGCTGGCAGCTGCCCGGCAGCGAGGAGCCGAGAGGAGGCTGGTTCTGGACCAGCTGCAACTCCAGCATCGACGGCAGCTTGTGGCAGACTGGCCAACCAGACAACGCCGGGGCCGAGAGCTACGTCTCCGGCGCGCGTGCGTTCGACGGCCTGAACGACTACATCAGATCATCGGGCAAATACGTCGGTGCCATTGCGGAGTGCCTGTCACCGTTTGACTGACGCACTTTGAAGCGACTTTATTGAGCTGACTGAAAATTTGAACCAGACAGGCCGCAGTGAACAACATATTGCGGCATTCCGAATTTAAATATTGATCGATATTGATTGTTATAAATGCACAGCTGATTGGCTGAATTCACGCGGATGTGCACGGGTTAGAACAAGCGTATATTGATAATATAATGAGAATATGTCAGACCAGCATACCATTTTGTCCAACCGCAATAGCTTTGTAGTTAACAACGCAATAGACAAACGCAACTAAAGCTAAAACTACTATTACTAGTAATATATATAAGTAGAGAAGTGACCACACAGAGAAGTATATATGTATAAAAAATTGTCCATAAGCATTCACAGATAATTATTGAATAACAAAGTAAGTGAAATCTTTAAAAGAAATCGAATGGATCTGACAGAGACAGGAAAAACAGCTTTTAAAAAATCTCTTAGTTACATAAAAAATCTGATAAATAAATGTAAAGAACAAGCATACAATAGCATCTTTCATACTTGCGCAGCTGCATACGCAAAATAACATGGCTGGGTTTTCTAACAGCTAGAAGGACGAGTTATAACTTTGTTAACCAGATCACTTATGAAGCAGTCCCTTCTCTCCTAAATTACGAGTATTATGGTAAAAACCAGGCACATTTCAGACAGAGGGCGCTACTCATAAGAACATGATGCTTTTATTTTTCTGAACTGCATTGTTAAAACAATATTTTTGTTTTAAATGCTGCTATAAAACTTTTAAGTTTTTTCTGCAACAGTCTGCAAAATCTTTAATTGAAAATTGAAGCAGGGGCGGTGGCGGTCAAATGTTCCTGACAGGCAAATGTCACTGACAGTCAAATGTCTCTGACAGTCAAATGTCTCTGACAGGCAAATGTCTCTGACAGTCAAATGTCACTGACAGTCAAATGTCTCTGGCGGTCAAATGTCACTGACAGTCAAATGTCACTGACAGTCAAATGTTCCTGACAGGCAAATGTCTCTGACAGTCAAATGTCACTGACAGTCAAATGTCACTGACAGTCAAATGTTCCTGACAGTCAAATGTCTCTGACAGTCAAATGTCACTGACAGTCAAATGTCTCTGGCGGTCAAATGTCACTGACAGTCAAATGTCACTGACAGTCAAATGTTCCTGACAGGCAAATGTCTCTGACAGTCAAATGTTCCTGACAGGCAAATGTCTCTGACAGTCAAATGTCACTGACAGTCAAATGTCCCTGACAGTCAAATGTCCCTGACAGTCAAATGTCTCTGACAGTCAAATGTCACTGACAGTCAAATGTCTCTGACAGTCAAATGTCACTGACAGTCAAATGTCACTGACAGTCAAATGTCACTGACAGTCAAATGTCTCTGACAGTCAAATGTCACTGACAGTCAAATGTCCCTGACAGTCAAATGTCTCTGACAGTCAAATGTCACTGACAGTCAAATGTCACTGACAGTCAAATGTCCCTGACAGTCAAATGTCCCTGACAGTCAAATGTCTCTGACAGTCAAATGTCCCTGACAGTCAAATGTCTCTGACAGTCAAATGTCACTGACAGTCAAATGTCACTGACAGTCAAATGTCCCTGACAGTCAAATGTCACTGACAGTCAAATGTCACTGACAGTCAAATGTCTCTGACAGTCAAATGTCACTGACAGTCAAATGTCCCTGACAGTCAAATGTCTCTGACAGTCAAATGTCACTGACAGTCAAATGTCCCTGACAGTCAAATGTCCCTGACAGTCAAATGTCCCTGACAGTCAAATGTCCCTGACAGTCAAATGTCTCTGACAGTCAAATGTCACTGACAGTCAAATGTCACTGACAGTCAAATGTCCCTGACAGTCAAATGTCCCTGACAGTCAAATGTCTCTGACAGTCAAATGTCCCTGACAGTCAAATGTCTCTGACAGTCAAATGTCACTGACAGTCAAATGTCACTGACAGTCAAATGTTCCTGACAGGCAAATGTCTCTGACAGTCAAATGTCACTGACAGTCAAATGTCCCTGACAGTCAAATGTCTCTGACAGTCAAATGTCACTGACAGTCAAATGTCACTGACAGTCAAATGTCCCTGACAGTCAAATGTCCCTGACAGTCAAATGTCTCTGACAGTCAAATGTCCCTGACAGTCAAATGTCTCTGACAGTCAAATGTCACTGACAGGCAAATGTCCCTGACAGTCAAATGTTCCTGACAGGCAAATGTCTCTGACAGTCAAATGTCTCTGACAGTCAAATGTCACTGACAGTCAAATGTCCCTGACAGTCAAATGTCCCTGACAGTCAAATGTCTCTGACAGTCAAATGTCACTGACAGTCAAATGTCTCTGACAGTCAAATGTCACTGACAGTCAAATGTCACTGACAGTCAAATGTCACTGACAGTCAAATGTCTCTGACAGTCAAATGTCACTGACAGTCAAATGTCCCTGACAGTCAAATGTCTCTGACAGTCAAATGTCACTGACAGTCAAATGTCACTGACAGTCAAATGTCCCTGACAGTCAAATGTTCCTGACAGTCAAATGTCTCTGACAGTCAAATGTCCCTGACAGTCAAATGTCTCTGACAGTCAAATGTCACTGACAGTCAAATGTCACTGACAGTCAAATGTCCCTGACAGTCAAATGTCCCTGACAGTCAAATGTCACTGACAGTCAAATGTCACTGACAGTCAAATGTCTCTGACAGTCAAATGTCACTGACAGTCAAATGTCCCTGACAGTCAAATGTCTCTGACAGTCAAATGTCACTGACAGTCAAATGTCACTGACAGTCAAATGTCCCTGACAGTCAAATGTCCCTGACAGTCAAATGTCCCTGACAGTCAAATGTCCCTGACAGTCAAATGTCTCTGACAGTCAAATGTCACTGACAGTCAAATGTCACTGACAGTCAAATGTCCCTGACAGTCAAATGTCCCTGACAGTCAAATGTCTCTGACAGTCAAATGTCCCTGACAGTCAAATGTCTCTGACAGTCAAATGTCACTGACAGTCAAATGTCCCTGACAGTCAAATGTTCCTGACAGGCAAATGTCTCTGACAGTCAAATGTCACTGACAGTCAAATGTCCCTGACAGTCAAATGTCTCTGACAGTCAAATGTCACTGACAGTCAAATGTCACTGACAGTCAAATGTCCCTGACAGTCAAATGTCCCTGACAGTCAAATGTCTCTGACAGTCAAATGTCCCTGACAGTCAAATGTCTCTGACAGTCAAATGTCACTGACAGTCAAATGTCCCTGACAGTCAAATGTCCCTGACAGTCAAATGTCTCTGACAGTCAAATGTCACTGACAGTCAAATGTCACTGACAGTCAAATGTCACTGACAGGCAAATGTCTCTGACAGTCAAATGTTCCTGACAGGCAAATGTCTCTGACAGTCAAATGTTCCTGACAGGCAAATGTCTCTGACAGTCAAATGTCTCTGACAGTCAAATGTCACTGACAGTCAAATGTCCCTGACAGTCAAATGTCCCTGACAGTCAAATGTCTCTGACAGTCAAATGTCACTGACAGTCAAATGTCTCTGACAGTCAAATGTCACTGACAGTCAAATGTCACTGACAGTCAAAGTCACTGACAGTCAAATGTCTCTGACAGTCAAATGTCACTGACAGTCAAATGTCCCTGACAGTCAAATGTCACTGACAGTCAAATGTCCCTGACAGTCAAATGTCTCTGACAGTCAAATGTCACTGACAGTCAAATGTCACTGACAGTCAAATGTCCCTGACAGTCAAATGTCCCTGACAGTCAAATGTCTCTGACAGTCAAATGTCCCTGACAGTCAAATGTCTCTGACAGTCAAATGTCTCTGACAGTCAAATGTCACTGACAGTCAAATGTCCCTGACAGTCAAATGTCCCTGACAGTCAAATGTCTCTGACAGTCAAATGTCCCTGACAGTCAAATGTCTCTGACAGTCAAATGTCACTGACAGTCAAATGTCCCTGACCGTCAAATGTTCCTGACAGGCAAATGTCTCTGACAGTCAAATGTCACTGACAGTCAAATGTCACTGACAGTCAAATGTCTCTGACAGTCAAATGTCACTGACAGTCAAATGTCCCTGACAGTCAAATGTCCCTGACAGTCAAATGTCCCTGACAGTCAAATGTCTCTGACAGTCAAATGTCCCTGACAGTCAAATGTCTCTGACAGTCAAATGTCACTGACAGTCAAATGTCCCTGACAGTCAAATGTTCCTGACAGGCAAATGTCTCTGACAGTCAAATGTCACTGACAGTCAAATGTCCCTGACAGTCAAATGTCCCTGACAGTCAAATGTCACTGACAGTCAAATGTCCCTGACAGTCAAATGTCCCTGACAGTCAAATGTCACTGACAGTCAAATGTCCCTGACAGTCAAATGTCACTGACAGTCAAATGTCCCTGACAGTCAAATGTCCCTGACAGTCAAATGTCCCTGACAGTCAAATGTCACTGACAGTCAAATGTCACTGAAAGTCAAATGTCACTGAAAGTCAAATGTCACTGAAAGTCAAATGTCACTGAAAGTCAAATGTCACTGACAGTCAAATGTCACTGAAAGTCAAATGTCACTGAAAGTCAAATGTCACTGAAAGTCAAATGTCACTGAAAGTCAAATGTCACTGAAAGTCAAATGTTACTGAAATTCGAATGTCACTGGAAGTCAAATGTCACTGAAAGTCAAATGTTACTGAAATTCGAATGTCACTGGAAGTCAAATGTCACGGACAGTCAAGATGTCACTGACAAAGTCATCGACAGTGAAATTTTACTGGAAGTCAATTGTCACTGACAGTTAAATGTCCATAGTAGTGACTATGTGAAATTTCTCTATAATGAAAATTCTCTATAAAAGTAACCATCAATAAAGTCTCATCCATAAAAAATAATATTAAGTACTGCGCTAGGTCTAATTATGAATAGCAAATGAGCCAATCCGTAGGATTATTACTGTTTTCAAGACACCGTGTGATGCTGTCCGAGACTCTCCTAAACCGTTTCAACTATCAAACGTCAATCCTTCGCCCGAGCCCGTCGTTGCTGGCTTCTCCAGTCTCAACACCGGCTGCCGGGTCAGCGACCGGCGGCTCTCTCCGCCTGTAGCAGCGATGACAGGCAAAAGCAACCAACAGTCCCAGCGTGGACCCCGCCAGCACGTCCTCTGGATGATGATGGAAGTCAACCAGCCGGCTCAGTGCGATGCCGGAGGCTGCAAGGCAGGGCGCCAGGCAGGCCAGCAGGCGCACAGATGGCGCCAGACGAGCCGAAGATTTAAACAGTTGAAGCCAGTCAGCAAGCAGGAAGGACAGATAGGCCAGGCTGGCGAATGACATGGAAGCGTGGCCGGACGGGAACGATTTCCGGCCCTCAGCCACAGTGTCCGGATCGCCAGTGCAAGCGCTCGGCACTAGAAGCAGAAGCTGCTGCAGTTGCTGAGGCCCAGGTTCGCCATCGTCCGGTACTGCGCCAGACTCAGCGGCGGCAGGCACGAGTCTGGCCTCGCCCGATGGGAAGCAGCGATAGAAGAAGTCTGGTCTCGGCCGGCCAACTATCAGCTTCACCGCGTCAGTGATGAGGCCGGTGAGCAGGAGGGAGAGCGAGTAGCCTAGCAACATCATCTGACAGGCTGTTGCTCTTCTAGAAGAGCAACCGGAGCTGCTCGAGCCTTCCGAGTCCAGCAGCTGTGGCTGTTTCTGCAGCTGCTGCCGTTGCTGTAGCAACAGCATCATTAGGGTTGGCACGGCAACTGTCACCATGACAACAACCAACCAGGATGGGAAGTAGGGCGCGGTGGGTTTGTTGCGATAGAGCCACAGCTCCTCGGGATGGATGTCGCGATCTCGGGGCGCCACGTGCTGAAGGAGGCTGCGCGGGGATGCAGGGGAAAATCGAGTGAGGTAATTTGCCATTGGATTGCGAATGGGAATATAATAATTCTTAATTCGAATTTCATTTCTACAGAATCTTCCTATAAATTCTGCGCTCTACCAGAGTCTATCCCCAGATTATGTAGCACTCTACCCCCAGATTATGTAGCTGTCAACCCCCAGATTATGTAGCTGTCTACCCCCAGATTATGTAGCACTCTACCCCCAGATTATGTAGCACTCTACCCCCAGATTATGTAGCATTCTACCCCCAGATTATGTAGCACTCTACCCCCAAATTATGTAGCACTCTACCCCCAGATTATGTAGCTGTCTACCCCCAGATTATGTAGCTGTCTACCCCCAGATTATGTAGCTGTCTACCCCCAGACTATGTACCTGTCTACTCCCAGATTATGTAGCTGTCTACCCCCAGATTATGTAGCTGTCTACCCCCAGATTATGTAGCTGTCTACCCCCAGATTATGTAGCTGTCTACCCCCAGATTATGTAGCTGTCTACCCCCAGATTATGTAGCTGTCTACCCCCAGATTATGTAGCTGTCTACCCCCAGATTATGTAGCTGTCTACCCCCAGATTATGTAGCACTCTACCCCCAGATTATGTAGCACTCTACCCCCAGATTATGTAGCTGTCTACCCCCAGATTATGTAGCTGTCTACCCCCAGATTATGTAGCACTCTACCCCCAGATTATGTAGCATTCTACCCCCAGATTATGTAGCATTCTACCCCCCACCCAATCTGTAGTTCTACCCCCCGCCATCTGTAGCTGTCTACTTGCACATTTGGTGGCATTCTACCCCTAAGCTGTGTAGCATTCTCAACCTGATTTCATAGACGACTCACGCAAACACAACAGCCATAGCGATGCGAATGACCACCTCCAGCAGAAGACTGGATGGCACACTGCTAATTAGCTTCATCATTAGTGTCGTTCTGGAGTCACCGCCGAAGCTTTGCATAGCAACTAAAAGTGAGGCATGATTTCGGTCTGAAAAGTTTAAATTATTACTGAGATATTACTTAATTAGCATAACACTTGACAAATTTCAACAGCAAATCTACAGTTCTAGATAACAATCTTCAGATTTCAACAGCGAATCTACAGTTATAAATGACAATCTACAGACTTTTAACAGCAATTCCATAGCTGACAATTCCATAGATGACAACCTAAAGATTTCAAACACGAATCTATCGATCTAGGTATTCGTAAACCTCCTACTATACTACTATAAGTAGGATGGTAATATAAATTTACCATCCTACTTACAGCATATAATAACTGAAATACATTGAGCTAAAGTTTTAAAACTGCTGACACACAAATAAATAGAACAGATAATAGCCAAAATGATGTCAGTTTATATTTGACAGTCGAACAATGGGAGCCTCCTATTAAAGCTGCAATTCTTATCTAATATATTTCTAAGCTAGAAAATTTTAGCCTAAATATTACCCTACGGAGAGACACGGGAGGAGGAAGTTGAGCCTCATAACTGAATATTCCGAAGCAAAATTAACAAAAGCATATCTAACAGTCTAGGTGGGGTAAGTTCACACAGGCATTGGTACACTTTTCAGTAGATAGTTAGATAATATATATATATGACACCCGTGCTTTAGAGCGGCCATTTCCATTGGTTGGGCGGCGCCTGGCCAATCAGCGGTTCCCATGGTTTCCAGGCGAGAAAATTTCTAGCCAATTGCAGTTCCCGCTCGGCCTGCTGTACAACTTCTTCAATCTGGCCGCAGTTAATCCGCTTCTCTAGGCGGCTGATGTCGGGCTCCGAGTTCACGGCGGCCAGGCGCTCCTTCACGATGGCCTCGGTAGACTGACGGTACTTGGCATCGGCCGGCATGCGAGCCAGCAGCTTGAGGGTGCGATCGTACAGAGCGGTCAGGGAGATATGCGGCGTGGAGTTCACAGCTAGGCCAGTAAGGCCTGTGGTGAGTTTGCCTGCAGCTTTTGATGCCTGCAATAGATCATTATTATTTCATGAGCTTGCTTGATTATTGGTTGTTGTAGCGGTTAAAATTTGCAACAATTAGGCAATAAATGCATCAGCATAGTCCCAATAGTAGGGACTTATAGTAGAGAACAAATACAAATTTTAACAAACATTAAAGTTATCAAATTTTATTCTGATCATATTGCTACTACCTAATTTAATGATATGCATATGCATAGACTTAAGATTTATTTTACTTCATAATATAATACCCTAACCAGAAGGAATCAACTAAGGTAAAGATGCATTAGACATTATTCATTTTTGCCAAGGAATGATTTTGCTAGAAAATAAATGGTGAATATATAATTTTTTCTACCTTGTTTCTAATCATTCCTCAGTATATGAATAATTGTATAAAATAACTTCTAATTTTCAAAACTGTTTCTATTTTGTTTGTTATCCTATTCATTGTAACAATCAGCTTTGAAGTGTTTCACACTGAAAGTGAAAAAAATATGGCTTTTATATTGCTTATAGATGAAATCATTTAAACTGTTATAAAACAAAGGGCTTTGTAGGAAATACAAGTATATAACTGTTTAACCTTCAAATGAAATTTTAGTGTTTAATGGCTCCACAATAATTTTTTTTTATTTCTTGTGAAGATTTTTTATTATCATGGCCCAACCTTTTGATAGTATTTTTTTTTGTTTCATTTTGTATCTCAAATATTTATTAAAAACATTTTTTTCTTAGCAAATAAAGAAAGAAACAAAAAGATATAATTTTTATGCAGGACATTTTACATTTAAACTTTTTTTTCTATAGGATCACAAAAAATGTCTTAAGACAATCAAAACTAATTTACACCAAATCACATAACTCAACTTTAAAAAAATAAAAGTAACTTATTTTATAGGGGTCTAGCATTCATCTTATATTCTAAAATATTTGCATTTTTAAAACCCAATATAGTTTTAACTTTTAATGCAAAATGCAATATAAAATTTTAATAGGCATAGAATGATATAGCAAAATGCAATATAAAATTTTAATAGGCATAGAATGATATAGCTTGAAAGATTTCAAGATTGGCACAAAGTTAGATAGATAGACTTAGTTAACAGTAGGAATACCAAGCCATTTTTCCGCCCGTCGAACTACCAAGGGGGGGGGGAAATTCCCCCCCTCCTGACAATTTTTTTTGCTGCACTGGAACGGAGCAACAGACACACGAAATTCAAGAACACGGGCTAACTTTTTGTTGCGCACCTTCTCAAACAAGAATCAAGTCGCCAGCCCTCCGGACCGTCGAGATATTCGACGATTCTGCCAGAAGGTCGGATTTTTCCCATAAGCGCTAGTGTATTCAGTACACCCCTGTGCGCCAATTAGCACTGCGCCTCAGTGCAGCCTTGCCAAGTCTCCAAAGTCTCCAAGTCGGGATGATTACGGTATGCTTGAGAGACTAGCTGAGAATGTCTGACGGTTGATTCTTGCCCACTGTCGAGGCTTGATCGGCGAAACTAGAGAAATCAGCATCAGGGTGTCCATAGTCACCTGGTGTAATCTGTTGAAGGTGCCGACGGCATCGGGGTGATGACGGAATGCTCGAGAAACTAGCTGACAATGTCCATCGGTTGAGGTTTGCCCATTATTGAAGCTTGATAAGAAAAATCTAACATATTTGCAACAGGATGTCCGTAGTCACCTGGTGCCACCTGTTGAAGGTGCCGACGGCGTCAAGGTGGTGACGGAAGGCTCGAGAGACTAGCTGAGGGTTTTCAGAAGTTGAGGCTTGCCCACTGTCGAGGCTTGATCGGCGAAACTAGAGAAATCAGCATCAGGGTGTCCATAGTCACCTGGTGTAATCTGTTGAAGGTGCCGACGGCGTCGGGATGATGACGGAATGCTTGAGAGACTAGCTGAGAATTTTTGACGGTTGATTCTTGCCCACTGTCGAGGCTTGATCGGCGAAACTAGAGAAATCCGCATCAGGGTGTCCATAGTCACCTGGTGCCACAGCTGTTGAGGGTCCAGAAGCTCCACCTGGGTGAAGGCTAGTGACAAACGAAGTCAGAACTGATGCAGACACATGTGGTCGACGTGCTGATGTAATTTGGAGACTTGGCAAGGCTGCACTGAGGCGCAGTGCTGATTGGCGCACAGGGGTGTACTGAATACACTAGCGCTTATGGGAAAAATCCGACCTTCTGGCAGAATCGTCGAATATCTCGACGGTCCGGAGGGCTGGCGACTTGATTCTTGTTTGAGAAGGTGCGCAACAAAAAGTTAGCCCGTGTTCTTGAATTTCGTGTGTCTGTGTTGCTCCGTTCCAGTGCAGCAAAAAAAATTGTCAGGGGGGGGGAATTTTCCCCCCCCCTTGGTAGTTCTACTGTTAATGTAAGGCAGATGCAATAGGCTCATAACTCAAAGTCTCAAACAGTCATATAATTTAATTGTCTTAGTATAGGCCTACTACTACACCTCTTCATGTTCAATTTTGATCAAATTCAAGTTCTAAAAAACTATAGTATTTGTCATGCTATCTCAGCCTAGAGACATCCAAACTCAGCCAGCCCATCTCGACAGTGCGATTTTTTACGTAAGTCAGTCAAGTTTTACCATAGACATGCTTCTTAAGGCCATGCTATCTCAGCCTGGGACATGCAATCTCAGCCACTTTTCAGATTCTATGTCAAGCTGTCTGTGGCTTAGTCTGTGATCGAAGCAAATGAAACAGAATGAGAGCAACAAGCGACGAAGACAGAAGACGACTGATTGCTGCGTGGACGGAAGGTCAGGACCTACGTGTGGCCGCCAAAGTTCTTCGCATGAATCTGAAGACAGCTCGACATATCGTCAGGATTTATGAAGCAACGGGCCGGGTGGATGCCCTCCCGCGAGGGGAAGAAAGATTGGCTCATGCAAGTTCGATGAGGAGATGCGCCAGGCGCTTATTGCTTTCGTGGATGCGAACCCCCTGGCGACGCTGAAAGCATTGCGCACGAAGCTGAGTGCCCAGCTTCCCAACAAGCCGCCTGTCACCATCAAGACACTGGCCAGAGCCTTGGAAGGGGCTTTGTACACGTTCAAGATCGCCACCAAGAACACTGACATCCGACTGAGCGCAAACTCGCAGGGGGTGATCGAGAAGAGACGCGAGTACGCGCTGCTCATGACCGAACTGCAACAGGACACGGTGGTCGTCTACATCGACGAAACGGGTTACAACCTGTGGACTCGCAGATCGCAAGGGTGGTCACGACGGGGTCAGCCAGTGAGGCGCCGATGCCCGACCCAGAGGGGTCCAAATCTCTCGATCTGCCTGGCCGTGTCTTCCGCTTTGGGGCTGGTGAAGAGCGAGTTTTTCAGGGGAGGCCAGACGAAGGAGAGATTTCAGCACTTCGTCAACGACCTTGTTGAACAAGTTGTCCCGCAGATCGGCAATGCCAGAGTCGTCATTGTCTACCTTTCACCGTGGTGTGGCAGTGCCGGAGCAGCATCGCCACCAGTTTGAGCTTCATCTGTTGCCCGCCTACTCACCTTTTCTAAACCCCTGCGAAATGGCCCACAGCGCAGTGAAGGCCTCGATCAAGCTGCAGCTAGCTGACCCTGCACTGGTGGAGGAGGAGGCTGGTGGCCGACCCGATGGGGTCACCTGCGAAGCTTGGCGCCTCATTCTCTTGGAGCGAGTGGGCCGAGTCGCGCTAGATGCTGTGACGCCGCTAAAGGTGGCCAGATGGGAGATTCACTGCAATCGGAACTTCCCGCAGTGTATCGCAGAGCAGCCTTTCAACTAGGCTGAGCACTGAGCGTCTTACTGACTTTGTCCGTTGTTGCGTACCCTTACTGACTTTTCTTGCTGCGTTCATTCATTGCTGTTTGTTGCCATTTCATGTCACGTTACAGAAATGATAGCATTGAGATCTGTTTGCAATTGAAATCTATATTGGCTGAGATTGCATGTCCCAGGCTGAGATAGCATGGCCTTAAGAAGCATGTCTATGGTAAAACTCGACTAGCTCGAGCCAAAAAATCACACTGTCGAGATGGGCTGGCTGAGTTTGGATGTCCCTAGGCTGAGATAGCATGACAAAAGCCATACATGCGCAACTTTGGGAATCACCCGGCCGTTTCTATTGGCAACACACGCATGTAAGTCGCTATTGGCTGAGAGCAGTCACGTGACTACTATTCCGTCCAATAGCGACTTACATGTGTGTGTTGCCAATAGAAACGGCCGAGTGAATCCCAAGGTTGCGCCCAAGCATGACAAAAGCTATAGTAGAACTTCAATTTAGACTAGGGCACCACTTGCAGGCAAATCAATAAAAACAAATGCCAATTCAATATATAGAGCCATTTCAATTCAAACATAGGCTTTTTGTTTATGGCTAAACCTTTGTAAGGCAAGTATGTGCTACACCATTTTACCACCTATTTTTGACCAAACTCCCTTTCAATTCAAACAATTGAAACTGCAATTCAGACACTATCTATGAAACACAGTGCTTACAGAGATTCAATTAAGACAGACACTCTTTTTATATTCAACAGAGCCCTTTTTATTCAGTCAGCCAAAATTGTCTATGGTTAAAAATGCAAGTTTATACCCAACTCAGTCAGATAGAATAAAACCAAAAGAGACAGACATTTCAAATCAAACACAATAGCTGAGGCTTGGAGTTAAGATATAGAAAAAGTGCAAAACAAGCTATTTAAAGAGCAGGCAAAGGAACAGAGAAAGATATCAGGATAAAGATGACAATCCAGAAGGTGTAGGTCAACAGCCCTATAGATACAACAAGATTGATAATAGCAATAGACTAGCAATCTTCGCCCCCCGTTGGGGGACATCTGGATAGAATCTCTGCTCTCTACAGGTAACAAAGAGACAGCCAGAGCCAGATAAAGCCTTCTCAAAGACAACAGACAAACTGCTCAAATAAAGTGCAATGCAAAAAGAAATCATCCCAAGACAGCAAGCATCCCCCAGATAGCAAGCATCCCCCAGATTGCAAGCATCCCCAAATAGCAAGCATCCCCCAGATAGCAAGCATCCCCCAGATAGCAAGCACCCCCAAATAGCAAAGCATCCCCCAGATAGCAAGCATCCCCCAGATTGCAAGCATCCCCCAAATAGCAAGCATCCCCCAGATTGCAAGCATCCCCCAGATAGCAAGCATCCCCCAGATAGCAAGCATCCCCCAGATAGCAAGCATCCCCCGGATAGCAAGCATCCCCCAGATAGCAAGCATTTTATGTTCGACAGGGTGGCTCTTTCATGTTTGGCATGGTGGCTCTTTTATGTTTGACATGGTGGCTCTTTTATGTTTGACATGGTGGCTCTTTTATGTTTGACATGGTGGCTCTTTTATGTTCGACATGGTGGCTCTTCTATGGTTGACATGGTGGCTCTTTAATGCTCGACATAGTGGCTCTTTAATATTCCCCCAGATAGCAAGCATCCCCCAGATAGCAAGCATCCCCCAGATAGCAAGCATCCCCCAGATAGCAAGCATCCCCCAGATAGCAAGCATCCCCAAATAGTAAGCATCCACCAGACAATAAGTAGCTAGTGATCAATTTCCTTAGCTCTATAGTGGCTCCTTTAAAATTGGCATGACGCTTACTTTTAAGTTTGAAATTGTGTATTTTTTATGTTTGACATGGTGGCTCTTTTATGTTCTACATGGTGGCTCTTTTATGTTTGAATCGGGTTTTTTTAATGTCTGACATGGTGTCTCTTTAATGTATGACATGGTTGCTCTTTAATTTTCGAAATGGTGTCTCTTTTATGTTTGACATGGTGGCTCTTTGATGTTCGACATGGTGGCTCTTTAGTGTTTGACATGGTAGCTCTTTAATGTTAGACATGATGGTTCTTTAATGTTCGACATGGTGGCTCTTTAATGTTTGACATGATGGCTCTTTTATGTTTGACATGGAGTCACATATATGTTTGAGATGGTGGCTCTTTTATGTTTGTGGCTCCTTTGGCTCTTTTATGTTTGATTCGGTTTTTTTTAATGTCTGACATGGTGTCTCTTTAATTTTTGACATGGTGGCTCTTTTATGTTTGACATGATGATTCTTTAATGTTCGACATGGTGGCTCTTTTATGTTCTACATGGTGGCTCTTTTACGTTTGGCATGGTGGCTCTTTAATGTTCGACATGGTGGCTCTTTTATGTTTGGCATGGTGGCTCTTTAATGTTCGACATAGTGGCTCTTTAATATTCCCCCAGATAGCAAGCATCCCCCAGATTGCAAGCATCCCCCCAAATAGCAAGCATCCCCCAGATAGCAAGCATCCCCCCGGATAGCAAGCATCCCCCAGATAGCAAGCATCCCCAGATAGCAAGCATCCCCTAGATAGCAAGCATCCACCAGATAGCAAGCATCCCCAAGTAGTAAGCATCCACCAGACAATAGGTAGCTAGTGCAACAATTTCCTTAGCTCTATAGTGGCTCCTTTAAAATTGGCATGACGCTTACTTTTATGTTTGAAATTGTGTATCTTTTATGTTTGACATGATGGCTCTTTAATGTTCTACATGGTGGATTTTTTTATTTTCGATGTGGTGGCTCTTTAATGTTTGGTATGATGGCTATTTGATGTTTGACATGGAGTCACGAATATACTTGACATGGTGACTCGTTAATGTTAGACATGGTTGCTCTTTAATGTTTGACCTAGTGGCACCTTAATGTCTGTAATGATGGCTCTTTAATGTTTGAAATGGTGGCTCTTTAATATTTGACAGCAGGCAAAGGAACAGAGAAAGATATCAGGATAAAGATGACAATCCAGAAGGTGTAGGTCAACAGCCCTATAGATACAACAAGATTGATAATAGCAATAGACACCAGTTCATTGGAGACTTTGAAACATACATGCTCAACCTTGGAAATCACTTGGCCATTCCTATTGGCAATAAACACATGTAAGTTGCTATTGGCTGAGAGCAGTCACATGACTACTATTCTGTCCAATAGCACAGCTAGGTGAATCCCTAGGTTGCACCCAAGCATGCTTTGAAAGAAGGACTTTTTCACTCTGGCACAGCAGCTAAACATCATGCTTATAACTATGTACACAATTGTGAGATCTGGGAGAGTGGAATAGCTGCCTAAAGGAGATGCCAAGTGAATCAATTGGGATCAGTAGCAGATTTAAGGGGGGGCACATAGGGCATGTGCCCCCATCAAGTTTGAATTTTTTTTATAGAAATATATACTATTGTATACATATACATTAACATATACCTTAGTAATCTGCACCCCCTTTTCAAAAATTTCTAGGTCTATACCTGAGTGTAATACAAATATGTAAGAATTTACTTGTGCTTAAGTGCTTAAGAAGCCAAAGTGGTTGCCAGAATTTCTTCTTAATCTGTGGATCCATGGATGACCACTCAAAGATAACACAGCATTGCTCAGCCTATACCCTTAGGCTTTTTACAAATATTATTTCCAGAAAAAGAATAATTCTGATTCTAGAACCAGAATCAATAGGTAAATGAAGTGTCAAAATTGTATATCCTATATCCTAAAAAATGAGTTGTTTGTATGTAGCTTTGCAATAGATTTCAGAAAAAACGGCTCAACCGATTTTCTTCCAACCTGCACCATTTGATCAGAAATTTTCCTGGGATGATACACATGCATCTTGGCTAAGAAATTGCTCAATGTTAAAGGGATTAAATATTCGAAAAGCATGCTTTTTTGCAAAGGTAAAGCTAAATTTTCAACTTGAAATGCATTGGAAGAATGCTAGAAAAAACACTGACTGACTGAATTTTGATTCTGATAAAAATTACATCACAACAAGTTGAAAACAGTGTTGAAAAAATGCGCACAAGACTTGATTAAAATTGCGTAACCATATTGCTAACTTAAATTGGGACTGATACTGGCTGACTGAGAAATTGATTATGTCATAACTTTTTACTCTAACTGGCTTGCTGTAAGTATTGAATTATAAGGGCTACAATTCATGTTCTCCAGTTGAAAAGAGATACCCTAGATGCGAACAGACTGGACTGCTAATGTAACGACCTGGGTTTGAATCTTAGTAGTACAAAATATTTTTTATTAAAACACCTTAAAAACACAAAATGCTAAACATAAAAGAGCCACCATGTCAAACATAAAAGAGACACTATGTCAAACATTAAAGAGCTACCATGTCGAACATAAAAGAGCCACCATGTCGAACATAAAAGACCCACCATGTCAAACATATAAGAGCCACTATGTAAAACATATACGTGACTCCATGTCAAACATATACGTGACTCCATGTCAAACATATATGTGACTCCATGTCAAACATATATGTGACTCCATTTCAAACATATACATGACTCCATTTCAAACATATATGTGACTCCATGTCAAACATATACGTGACTCCATGTCAAACATTAAAGAGCCACCATGTTGAACATTAAAGAGCCACCATGTCAAACATTAAGGAGCCACCATGTCAAACATTAAAAAGCCACCATGTCAAACATAAAAGAACCACCATGTCAAACATATATGTGACTCTATGTCAAACATAAAAGAGCTACCATGTCAAATATGAAAGAACCATTAAATCAAACATAAAAGAGCCACCATGCCAAACATAAAAGAGCCATCATGTCAATCATATAAAAGATGCCATGTCAAACATTAAAGAGCCACCATTTCAAACAATAAAGAGCTACCATGTCAAAGATAAAAGAGTTACCATGTCAAACATTAAAGAGCCACCATGTCAAACATAAAGGAGCCACCATGTCAATCATATAAAAGACACCATGTCAAAAATAAAAGAGCCACCATGTCAAAAATTAAAGAGCCACCATGTCAAACATAAAAGAGACACCATGTCAAACATAAAGAGACACAATTTGAAATGAAAAAAGGAAGCGTCATGTCGAACAAAATGGAGCCATTATAAAGCTATGGAAATTGTTGCACTAGCTACTTGTTCTCTGGTGGATGTTTGCTTTTTAAGGATAGATACTTGCTATCAAGGGGATGCTTGCTATTGGAAATATGCTTGCTACTGGGGTAACTTGAAACTTGCTATTGGGAGATGCTTGCTCTTGGGGGTGGTGGGTACTTGCTATCTGAGAGGGGTTTGCTAGCTATCTACAAAGACTATTTGTTTCCAGGGATGCTTGCTATCTGAGGTTGCTTGCTATCGGGGAATGCTTGCTATCTAGGATATGCTTACTATTGGGGGATTCTTGCTATCTGGGGATGCTTGCTATCGGGGGGATGCTTGCTATCTAGGGATGCTTGCGGTCTGGGGGATGCTTGCATGCTGTCTGGGGATGCTTGCTCTCTTGGGATGTTTTCTTTTTAGAAGGAATGTCTGTTGTTTTTTGAAAGCTTTATTTTGCTATTTGTTACTTGTAAAGAACAAAGATTCTATCCAGATGTCCCCCATTGGAGGGCGAAGATTGCTAGTTTCTCTCTAATTATATTACTTCTCAAAAGATATTGGAACCAATTCTGAAAATGTAATAGACAATATGAAAAGCCTTGAATGAATTCTAGTTCTGGAATCAGTAATATAAAAAATCTACAAGATATTATTATATTATACATGATCTAGACCCTTGTTTTCAAGAAGCCTTCTTTGCAATCTAGCCTTTTTGATAATGGCAGATGCTAGTGGCTTTCTTATTGGCTTTATTTATCTTAACATAAGCCTCTACTATCCTGACCACAATGTGCAAATGTCATAAATTTATTGTTTGAGTCCTTGACTTCAAAGACTTAAGAGCTCCTTTTATATTGAAAGTGAAAACATATCTTAATTTTAACCACCCTTCTATATTCTAATCTCAAGATGCATGTACTCTCAAATGTTTCTGTCTTTGTTGCTTGAGTGAATCCCTAATTCTAGGAACTTTAGAGCTCCCCTTGGCTCTTATATTCTCTTTTGGAATAACTGTACAATATGGTCTATGATTATCTGCTATACAAAGTTGTTAAATTTTGGTATTGCACTGCACTACAAAATTAGTTATATTTATATATAACATTTATTGCACCTAAGCATAAGCCCTAATGTTTATAAACCTATGTCACAAGTCCACAGGATTTTAAACTATATTCAAATAGGGCTCACATTAAAAGTGAAAATATTCCTTCTAACTTTAGCCTTTACTAACTAACCACAATATGGAAATACTCGTAATATTAACAATATATAAATTGATACTTGAGTCCCAAATTCCAAGCCAAGGATATAAGATTTCTCCTCACTTTAACTGGTAATATTTATTTATTTATACTAGGCCTTTCCTACTTACCTATATTAAAGTAATAGTTCTAATGGTCTTATAATTCTCAGTTGAATGGTTTTATTAGATATAGGAACTAGATATATAAAGTACCAGTTCCTAAAACCATATCTGTATTTGTATTACCATGTGCTTTGCAATAAACATATATATCTATAACTTCTCACAAATTCCATCGTCCAAATCCTCTCCAAATCCTCTATTAACCTCGCAAAAACCATGTTGTTTTACCTGTTTGCAAAAATTGACTGCTTGCCATCGTCCAGACTAAGACTGTTGTCTGTCTCCTCTTTCCTCTTTGCTCTCTCATCTCTAATCTCTCCTACCTCCTCTCTGCTCTTATCTCCTTGCTTATCTATCATTTCTCATCTTATCTCTCATCTTTACTCTCTTATCTTTCCTCTCTATGCTCTCATATCTACTCTCTTCTTTCTCCTCACTATTTCTCCTCTTTGCTTTTTCTTCTCTCCTCTTTTATCTCTTTTCTCGGACTTCTTCAAGTTTATGTTGATAAAATACTTCCGATTTTTCAATTTTTCTGAAACTTGCATTGGAGACTTATGGGGTACCCAAAATTATAAAAATGCAAAAAAAGTGTAGAAAATTACTTGTACAGTTGATGCAATCACGATTTTTACTCGATTCCCTATTCTCTTAATGACGTTTGGTGAGAAAAAGTTTCCACGAATACATTTTTGAAAGTGTATCCACTAGACTTTTAATCTAATAGCACATGTGCTAGAACTTCATTAGGCCAATTAAAGATGAATAATCATATCTACAAATTAATATGCAATTGTCTTTTACGTTGGCTGATAATAGTTTTTCTATTTAGTTATAATGCATAGACAGTGCCATGTCACTGTTCGCTTTTTTAAAAACTGTCACGACTGGCTCGAGACTTCAATGCTCATATAAACAATACCTCATACATAGATTTAAATTCAATATATACCACCAGAGCAAAAAACATCTCACTTACTAGACAAAGCCAAGACAAGAAAACCTGCAAAAATGGTAGACTACTTAACCAGATTACTGACTCATACAACCTGCATCTAATCAATGGTAGATCATTATCAGACACAAATGGTGAATTCACCTTTCTCTCAAAATCTGGTTCCTCTGTTATAGATCTCTGTTTCGTCTCTACCAGCTTACTCCAACACCTCGAAGACTTTAAAGTAAAGAACCACACCTACTTTAGCGACCACAACCAAATAGTGCTCTCCCTATCAAGTGAATTCACAGAGGAAATCACAGAAACTAAACAAGCAACCAATAACTCGAAAACGAGATATAGAGTCCTAAAAAAGTCACATAAACCCAACCTGCAACAAGAAAAACATATCAATAACTTCGCAAATGACCTGAAAAACATGAATGACAAAATCACAAATCTAGACATACAAAACCCAGCTTTTATAAATGAATTAAGTAGAAAAGTTAGACAAATTCAAAACAACATCACAGTAGAGATAAAGAACCCACTATGCTCAACACTGCCTCGCTTCCTTAAAGATTTAAGAAACGCTGCTAGACATGCCTGCAGAAGATATAAAACCTTCCCTACTCCCAACAACCTCTCAAGCAAAGTACAACTCAAAAAAGCATACGAAAAAAAGCTCACTTCATGGAAATTTGAAACAACTCTCTGTGCAGACAACATGATCAACCAAGCCTTTATTCAAAACGATACAAAACAACTTTGGAACTTATTAAAAACACCAAATCCCTCAAACAACAGAGTAACAATTGATGAAAAATTTATCATACACTTTCAAAATCTTGTAACTGAACAAGACAGCAGCATTAGACTATCATACAATCTTCACCTTGACAACCCTATTCTGGCTGATTTAGAGGATTTCAATGCCCCATTCACCAAAGAAGAAGTTATAAAACATATTAAAAAGCTCAAAACCGACAAAGCACCTGGGCACGATAAAGTATATGTAGAAACACTCAAATACCTCGAGAACGAACTTGCTGACCTCCTATGCTCACTTTTCAACGAAGCACTCAAACAAGGAACCTTCCCAACTAGTTGGATAACAAATACACTTCATCCGATTTATAAAAACAAAGGCAGCAGTGCCGACCCCAACAATTACAGAGGAATCTGCATTCAACCAATTCTTGGCAAGCTCTTTTGCCAAATTATTAAATCCAGACTCGAAAACCTAGCATACGCAAACAATCTTATATCAAAATACCAATACGGTTTCAAGCCCAATCACAGCACAATCGACCAATGTTTTAATCTTTACAACATTATAAACCAATCCATCTACAACAAAGAAGAACTCTTTATTGGATTTGTTGACTATGAAAAAGCCTTCGATAGCTTAAATAAACCAACCCTTTGGCACAAAACGGATAACCAGGGTATTAAAGGTCAAATGACGGAACTTATCAAGAACATGCATAAAAATGCCTGCTTCATTCTAAAAAATGATGATGATGATGATGAAACCCAGCCAATCCCAATATCTAAAGGTGTTCTTCAAGGCAACCCTCTCTCTACCATCCTTTTTGAACTATATATTGACGACATTGTTGAATATCTTGAACTCTCTAGCGCTAGGCGCTCTCTTACGAGATCTGCTTTCCCACTCATCCTACTCTTTGCAGACGATCAAGCCATTCTAGCTAAAAACAAAGACGAACTTCAAGACACATTTACGACTATGGAAAATTACTGCAAACAAAATTACTTGAAAGTAAACGCAAGCAAAACAAAGTTCATGCAGGGCAATACCAGACAAAAAAACGACACAGAAAGCATTGCTACAAAAATATACTACGACAACCAAGAAATAGAGGAAGTAAATGAATTTAAATACCTGGGAATTATTTTTGAACCAAAAAACAGCTTTAAAAAATGTATTGAACACCAAACTAAGCAGGGATATACAGCCATGTTTTCCCTACTCCATAGGGTAAAGAATACGTCCCTAGACATCACACTCATTCGCAGACTATTTGACGCGCTTGTTACCCCCGTTATCACTTACAATTGTGAGCTCTGGGGCCCTCTGGCTACCATGTCTGATACAAAAGCTATTGATAATATTCAGCTGAAATTCTACAAATATCTCCTCAATCTACCAAAATTTGCTAGCAACAGTGTGGTATCATCAGAACTTGAGCTTACTCCAATCTCTCAACGAATCGCTAAAACCTACCTCATCTACTGGCTGAAGATTAGACACAAAAAACTCTGCCAAACGACTCTAGAAATTTTCTACTCAAACACAGGCCAAAAAAATCCATGGAAAATGAATGTACTAAAGAAACTAGAAAGTATAGACCTAAAAGCACTAACTGAAGATAAACTTTCCCAAAGCTTTAATAACGAGAAATACCTAGTGAAAAAGCACCTCAAGATACACAGAGAAAGAGAACTTAGCCAAAAGCTAGAGAATCAGCAACATATTAAACTCTACAAAAACGCCTATCTCTACAAAAAAATCTGCAGGCCCGACCTTTCAGATTTCTTTCCATGTACATTTAGAAACAAAAAATTCTTAACAACCCTCCTAAAACTGAAATGCGAGATTACACCCAACTTTTTTTCTCAAGAACCATGTAAAATGTGTGGAGCGCGAAATGGTTCTGACATTCTACACTACTTGACCGAATGTCCACAAACTGAAGAGATCAGGAAAAAATACTTCTGTCAATACCTCTTAAATAGCAATCAAATACACAAGATAGGATATGCTACAAATGAAAAAAGAGTCAGAAAAGAGCTCACTGGTGTAGCTAAAATATATGAAGTCATGAATAGCTAAAACAGTTAAACAAACTGAATCAGATACATCAGCAGTGTAACAAATCCGCTTTTCAGTTGTTTATTCATTTACTGTCTTTTTTAATTTCCTATATTTAAATCGTCGTTATTCGTTAAAAGTAAAATTCTTTCGAAGTATTGTTTATGTTCGTTTTTCACGCTTTGAAATATCACGCGCTTTCAAAAATACTACATCTTTTTTTTTTACAAACTCGCTTACCAAAGTAATCTCGCAATTAAAGCTATACCTCGTAATTTGTACTCATTTTTGTATTAATATTTATACTCGTTAGTTGTTAGTCGTCACTTTTCGTCTAAAAATACCGTAAAAATTCTGGCGCGCTTTCAAATACTTTATCTTTTACAATAACTCAGCAAATCGTCGTCAAATCGTCTTTATAAACTTCTATATTCGAAAATTCCAAATACATAGCTCTATAATATATTGGCCAAACAGGCTAATTGCCTGAGCCAAATTCTCTTACTACTACTACTACTACTTTCAGATCTTTGCACTACCACTTTCACTGCACCCAGCCAAAGCAATGTTCGCAACTTTAAAGCATTTCGCTCCTCAAAACCAATTACTGTACAAGGCTAGATTACTAATTCTATTGTATTAAGGAAGTAACAGCACTTGATTTTGGTAAGCAAATTCATTTAGATAAAGTTATAGAATTCAACCAACTTCTGACATAATTATGTTGACTCTTTGGTGGATTCTCTCTTTTCTCGTGTCGTGGAGTTACAACCCCTCCCCCTATTAGAATTGGAATTTGTCTGCACAATCTTGAATAGGTCTCCATGCCTCTATTCAAGTTTATGTTGATAAAATCAATCCCCATGAAGAATCTCCCCACCCTAAAACCCCCTAGGCCTATTCCCCATGCCTTGGTAGTTGGTTTTAAGCTACCACCCCCCCCCCCCTATTAGAATTGGAATTTGTTAGCACAATCTTGAAAAGGTCTCCATGCCTCTATTCAAGTTTATGTTGATAAAATCAATCCCCATGAAGAATCTCCCCACCCTAAAACCCCCTAGGCCTATTCCCCATGCCTTGGTAGTTGGTTTTAAGCTACCACCCCCCCCCCTATTAGAATTGGAATTTGTTAGCACAATCTTGAATAGGTCTCCATGCCTCTATTCAAGTTTATGTTGATAAAATCAATCCCCATGAAGAATCTCCCTACCCTAAAACCCCCTAGCCTAGGCCTATTCCCCATGCCTTGGTAGTTGGTTTTAAGCTACAACCCCCCCCTATTAGAATTGGAATTTATCAACACAATCTTGAATAGGTCTCCATGCCTCTATTCAAGTTTATGTTGATAAAATCAATCCCCATGAAGAATCTCCCCACCCTAAAACCCCCTATTTCCCATGCCCCGGCAGTTGGTTTTAAGCTACAACCCCCCCCCCCCTATTAGAATTGGAATTTATCAACACAATCTTGAATAGGTCTCCATGCCTCTATTCAAGTTTATGTTGATAAAACCAATCCTCATGAAGAATCTCCCCACCCTAAAACCCCGCATTCCCCATGCCCGGTAGTTGGCTTTAAGCTACATATAATTGGGTTAAAGCTACCTAAAAATGGAGCTCAAATTTGAAATCAGCACCATCAAAAACCACTATAGAGACAAAATTATGATCCTATCAAAATTGAAACTATTTTATCAACATAAACTTGAAGAAGTCCCTTTTCTCTCCTCTCCTTTATCTCCTCTCTGCTCTCTCATCTCTCTACTTTCTCCATTATCCTCTCACTTCTCTCTTCCCTTATCTTGACATTATCTTGACTTGACATTTTAAATTTGCATTTGTTTAGCAAAATTAAATTTATTAATTAGTCAAGTTTTCTTATGGGGTTATGGCCATGGGCTGCCTGTTATAAGGGCACTAAGGATAAGGAAGTATACATTCAAAGAGAAAAAAATTGGAACATATAATTGGCTTCTTCTCATTTTATTCATTTGATATTTACAAGTCAACAATAGCCATAGGCCTAGTTAGTAAGACTTAGGTAGGACTAGGACTAGGAGTAGAATACAAAGCAGCAGAGGCTATATCGAAATATTCAACAAGCTAGGCCTATCTAGCAATAATTTTTTGATGAATCATGACTGCAGTTAAAAAAATTCTAATCTTCTAGCTTAAAGCCTCAGTATTACTGTATATATACTGTATTATCTTAAATATACTAAATATTATTCTAATATTCTTAAAATTATGTGATAAAGTACAAGTTTAAATCTTCTTCGCTTTCTACAGAAAGTTAGGTAATAATAATTTCGAATTTACATGCCTTACCAAAATAATTTAAAAATAATTTTAGCAAATATACGCTATTCACTGCATAATGTAATTATGAAAGACAGTTTACTTTTTATTTTGTTGTAATGCAAAATTTTGGTAATGCTTTTCATTTTGATAGTTTGTTGATCTGACCGCCTTGCCTGCCATCGCGTTTATCTGTATGAAATAGGCTTCAACATACTGGACTTGTGGGTCCATAAGGCCGCAGCAGACGAAGAAAATGGGTTGGTAGACTTGTAACAAGTACATACTGGTATACTTGCATTATCGAGTGTTCAATTTTACCTCGACTATATTCAAGCCATCTCGCCGAATCCGGGACTCGTATGTCAGGAGATTATCAACGAGGCAATAACAAGGACCATTGTATATAGCTGTATAGGGTGCATTGAGCAACTAGTGCACGAATCGTTCAGCTGAGCTTGAGAGATCCTCGCTATCAATTGCATTGGAAAATGGAGCGAATCAAGCTTAATTCATAAGTGCGCAACTGCATGGCTAATGAAGGTGCTGCCACCGTACTCTTAAACCCCGTTGAGAAAGCCCACTTAAGTCTCAAGGCTGCATTTAAGAGACAGCTGGCCACACCGGAGATTCAGCAAGATATTTATGGTCCTTGAGATTTGCACTTTAATAAGTGACGTGACGACCCGTCGTTAATGGATGCTATGTGGCCATCATGTATTCCATTTCCAGTGTGCATTGCAGGCGAATCAATTCTGTAATTTTTTGGATTCCGAGAGATAATTATTTTCTGCAACTTTGCTGTGGTGGCAGCAACCTACTACTAGAAGTAACTTACTTATGCAAATACAAAAAATCTAGAAAACAGTAATTGTTCTAATCGGATTCTGAGGACTCAGCGCTGAGCAGATTTTTAGTTCTTGTTCCTGTTTCCTATACATGTATACTCGTGGTTATATGTTGCTCGCTGAAAAATAAGACCTAATGTTGTAATAGCTCCCTTAAGTGATAAAATTCGTGCTCTCCGATGATCAATTGTATCCTGACCTTTTTGCCCGGCGGGCACTTGATCTAACCCGCGTTAATACCATATAGACTACATGTACAGTACATTTAAGCCTGCATGAATGAAAGGAAAGTCAAAACTTGCATTTAATGCCCGCAAAATATAGCTGATTCAATCTCTTATACTGCGCTGCAACTTGTTTCTAGACTGCAGCGCACGCTGCATGACAATTAGCTTCGATCGTTTTCATCAAAAGTGTATATGCTTAAAATGTGGGGGCTTCGTGGCCATTCTTTCTCTTGCAGCCTTGCTGAGACAAAAATATTTATGGCACAAAGAAAATAATTACCTATTTGCGGGCGTAAAATAAAAGTTATTTCCGTTTATTTATTTCTTTTGGTCTGAAGCAAATTATGCTTCGCCTCGGCTAAGAAACGAGTCTAATACATTTGCTTTAGACCATAGACTAAAATGAACGGAAATAATATATTTATCCCCCATTTGGCCAAACTAACACTGTACATTTATAACCATAGACAAATGTTGATTTGATGCAGTTCCCGAAAACGATTGTGTTTGGTATTTCAAATTGAGTGGTTGTCTACTTAATCTCTTTAATTTTAATCCGCGACACTTTCGCGTTAGTTTCAACATGAGTGATATTGATAGCGTCGGTTTTGAATCACTTAGTCTTGCTGAAGTCGAAGCAGTCTTGAGTGACTTGCCACTGGCTCCCACAACCGATTGCAACGAAGATAAGCAGAGACTCAACGAAATGATTGCGTCTGTAGTGCCAGAAGCTACAACGAAGTGTAAGTGGGTGGTAGTGTAGAGATCTCCAAGCCTAATAGCCTACTAGAAGTAGTGAGATAAAAACATGAATACTATTTAAAAACTACTCTATTTTCAGTAATACATGCAATATCACGTAAACAGCGAGTGATCATTCCATAGTCCAAAAAACGGTTTTCAAATGTCAATTTAAATGCGACCCAGGCTTCACCCCTTTTCTATGTAAAACCCCACCGGTCAAGAGACAAAGTCCATCCTTTGATTCTTATCAATAAAACCGGTTTGAAGCTCAAGGTCGAATGAAATCGTGTATAAATACGAGCGTACAAGCGAAAAGTCCGAGCTGAAACCTCAGACTCGGAGCAGCCTTAATAAATCTTGGGCTTAGCCAAAGCTACCAAGCAAGGCTATATCTCTGAGAGGGACAAACACCAATTGGTAAGCCTTGTTAGAGTCTTTGTTATTTGAGTCTTTGTTATTCGATTATTGAGAGCTGTCATTGCCGGCCGTTACTGATCAGTCGATTTATAGAGTTATTGAATTTGAGGCCTCCCTATTCCTAAGGGATTAGATAGGATCTGCGGACCGATTCCGATACTCTTAGTCGATTACTGATTGATTGATTTTGGTACCCTAGAGTAACCGATAGGAGCACACGACTCAGATTCCTTCTTTATTTCTAGAAGAAGACGCCCTTTCGGAGGACCTCGTTATTGTTATAGAGTTGACATTGTTATTAGGGCGCATCTCTGCACTCGAGGAATATATCGATTTCTGCACTCGAGGAATATATTGGTTTCTGCACTCGAGGAATATATTAACGTCGACGGACTAAGTTATTGAGCTCTCATGTTCGGCCGATTCTAGAATTCAAGAAGACTACTCCGGAGGAGGAAGATTTGAAGAGTCGAGCTCGGAAAACCTGCCCGACAAAGAAGAGGAGCCCGCACCAGTAAGTGAACACTGAACTTGTTCCCAGGCTTGAGGTCTGGAAGTGGGAGTTCGTGCGTTTAGACACTAGATTAAATTCTCTCTCTCTTCTCTTTCTCTCTCTCTCCCTTTCCCTCTCTCTAGTGTGATAAAGCGAACTCTTCAGTAGAAATCTTTCGATCGTGGCACGAAAGGAAGAAGAATCAATAAGGTAAGGCAGAACATGGACCGAGTTTGATGGTGTTGGCCGATCTATCCGTGATGAGCAAGCACGATCGCAACTACGTTCTTAAGTGATTTATCTTAGAGGTACGAAATAAGCATGGTGATCGCTATGGCGCTTCTACATTGAATGATTTTTTCAGCATGCTGCAATACTATACTTAGTCAACGAATGCGGAAAGCTATGGAGCCTCTGGAAGGACGTCGAATTCAATGAGAGCCGACGTGTGCTGGATGCTTCGATGAAGATGAGTACCCGTGACGGAAAGGGTAGTGGATTGCGTCATGCAGGACCTGTACCATCTAGTATCGAAGAGAAGCTCTGGTCTGAAGGTGTGCTTGGTAGTGATAGTCCACGACAGCTGGTGAGTTCCGCGGTTTGGGGTGTGGGAAAACATTTCGCACTACGCGGTGGTTCGGAGTTGCGAGACCTGGAGTACAATCGACAGATCCAGCTAGAAGCGATTGATGATGAGGTCTGTTTAGTCTATAGGGACAACAGCGGATAGAAGACCAACCAGGGTGGTTTAGACCGCCTTCGACGGGAACAGAAGATCGTCAGAGCCTTCCACATTGAAGATGATTCTAAGTGCATTGTCGGTCTCTACACCGACTACGTTTCGCACCGGCCGAGCGGGTGTTGCGAGGCTCTTTTCTTGTCATGCAACAGGCGGTGGAAGCCTGATGGTCGCTCGGAATGGTCTACAAGGATTCCGATTCGACGGCACACGTTGGCCTCAACTGTAAAGTCGCTTGTGACGAAGGTGGCTCCAAACGACAGCACACGCTACACTAACTAGTCGTTGCACAAAACCTGTGCAACCGTTTTACGCGATGCTGGTGTACCGCGCGAGGATATTGGACGTATCACGGGCGCAGTTGCTCCGCTCTAGAGCGATACATTGACGCTTCAATGATGCAGCAGAAGCGCTTCAGCACCATTCTATCCGGTTCTGTCCAGGCGAAGGAAAGCAAATCAACTGATTACTGATCAGAGTCACTACGCGTGGCAACTGCTAGAACCTCTGCAGTGGTGATATCTGGAGACGTTCAGTTGCCTGGAGAGGTGCTAAGTACCTGCTAAGAAAACCTGCTAAGTTTTTCTGCTAAGTTTTTCTAAGTTTTTCTGCTTTTTCTGCTAGAAAACCTGCTAAGTACAACAACACGACGGTGCTATGTCTGTGACGAAGGTCTTTGCAGATCGCACACGGCACGCGAAGTGCATGACACCCGTTATTTTTGCTCCGACTGCTCGTAAGTGTACCGTTATAATCTGTAAACTTTTAGTGTCACTTTCTCTTACTCACTCAGACTTTTACACCAAAAGATGTACCCAGTTTTGTCCAAATTAACATTCCCAAGAAAAAAATCGGTTTAGCTGAATCGAAATGCAGAATCGATATGGAAATTAAAAGAGGATCATAACAGTGGAAATTATGCTGAGAAAGTAGCGGATAAAAAGCAGAAATAATAGTAATCATGTTTTACTGGAAAGCTTTATGCTTAAAACTGCCGACATAAATTTGCAGTAGAAATTCGAAATGCTCTTATAACGGTTATGGTCTAATTTCGGACTGAAATTTTGATTGTTGTCACAGTGGAAACAATTCTTTTACTGTGAAACTTGCACATTTAATGACAGGCACAAAGGCAGGTTTATGAGTTTCGGTGGGACAAGACATGGCAGTGAATGAAAAAAGTGGAGGCCTTGCTGTGTACACTTTTGGTTCATGCGTCGATTGCATGCTGTTTATTGTAGATCATTGCAGACTGTTTATAGTGAGTGAGTATAGTGAGTGCGACAGGGAGTCTCACGTTGCTCATTGGTGAGGCTTGATCAAGAATTTCTAGCCAAAGTATATGCTAGACTGCCAGAAGTCCGATGGACACATCCGTTGAAGGTCCCGACGTTCGTCCAGACGGTCGGGATGGTGCAGGAAGTAGGTTGAATGCAAGAAGGAGTCGTAGGTTGCTCATTGACAAGATTTCATAATAAATATTGACCGAAATTTGTTTCGGATCTCGAATTCCAATGATGTCAGAATGTGCTCGTTGAATGTCCTGACGATGGTCGACGGTGGCCACGGGGCATTGTTGTAGCGCACTACAAGTGTTCTGGGTTACCTCACCAATGGCTGAAATGAGGTTTGGGATCATTTTGGGCACCTTTCTGCCTGGTGTCAAGACCTAGCCACTGAATTCGACGGTTTGCCTTCAAAAACAGGGGGACCTCCTTGAGAATCGCTGAATATCTCGACGATCTCGACGTCGGAGAGAGTCGGCGATGGCTTCATCAGATTCCTCGATAAATTTTTGCCCATACTGTGAATTTTCAGACGAATCCATCGTCGGGTTCAAGAGTTATGGCGTGGATAACTTTTGGGTATTTGAAATACCCCCCCCCATCGGCATCCACCTGTTAAAGGCTTTCTGGTTCATGCTCCCTAATCACTGCCGAGTTTCTAAATGGTCTTCCTGTCTGGTACAAGTATATCACGTTCCCATTTGGCCATTTTATAGTTTGAAATTTTACATTTTACACCATTTGATATAGGTGCAAACCATCGAAAATAAACATGCAAGAGTGCGTTCATTTTGTGTCGCTTGAGTTCAATATAGTGAGTTAGTTTTGTCTTTCTTAGCATACTTGATATGAGCCGGTTCTTTCCAGGTTTCCATAACTATTGATGGTTAGACGTCAAATAAACACAATGCTTCATCAGTTTCCTCTGCACTACTTCAGCGCATTCACCGAAAAAGTAGTGTGCACGCGCATGCATTTCGGAGTCATAGACAGACTTATTGAGCATTCTGTGTAATTTCTGTGGTTACAATCGTATCGCTATGATCCATAAGCCAATCAATTCGAAAGTTTAATTAGTAATCATATCTTATTTGAAACGAAGTTAAATGTCTAAGGCAAGTTACATGCTGTGTACACGAGTTGAGAACGGGCAGTCAATGAAGGGCAGCCTTCTCGGCGCGTTCGTCAACTTTACCGCTTTGTTTTATCAACTTAGCGCGATCGCAATTTCGTTCGTATCTTTAGTTGTAGCAACCGCTACACTCTACCTATACTGCACATCCCATGTCTGGACCTATCAGTAGACACTACTAATGACTTCAATTCCTGGAGAGCAACCCTGGAAGCATATATTTCGGCGCTGTCAACATCCACTGCGAAGCGTCAAATGTTTTTAAATGCATTCACATCTGCAACATTCTCCGAATATCTCAAGGTACGAGTATAAGAACCTGCCACTGACTGAAATTAGAATTCAAGGACCCACAGCATGTCATAGAAGCTATTAGAGAGTACATGCCAGGACAGACTGACATCATTTTGGAAAGGAACAGATTCTGGAGAAGCAGCTAAGCGACGGATAAAGTTTGAATGAATACGTTATGCAGCGGAGAGACTTGATGCGGTCGTGTAAATTTTGCGAATCGTTCTAATCGTCGCAGTGGCTATAGCTTTAAAAAACAGCCGAGACTCTCTACCTTGGTTATTACGTTGGAATTGTAGCATATGTTGTATTTGTGCTTGTGTTTTATGGCTTTTTTTCTACGAGCGTACTGTATTGATTTGGCAGCGGCTAAAGACAGGTGCGGCAAAGAGGAAAAAATAAAGCATATCGTAAATATCGGCAAGCAAGAGAGCCGAGACTTTCAGATCTATTTTCTCTGGAACCTACAACCCCAAATATAACAGTTTTAGGAAACAATGAGCAGCTGAAAATGATGCCCGATACGGGTTATTCCGAATATCGACACAATCCGAGAGTACAGTTGCAGGAGCTGCACGTCACTGTTTCACAATTGAGGCATGACACAACTGTGCCGCAATCAGCCTATGGACGGTTCATCAGAACAAACAGTAACTTCCCCGCTACAATAGCCCTAAACGGGAAGCGCGCAACAACAAGGATTCACGTACTAAAGAACTTGATTGCACCTGACAGATATGGAAAAATTGGGTATTGTTCCCTATGACTTTTTATTTCAGCTTTCGACGAATGGTGCCGAAGAAAAGTCACGGAACTGGATTTAATCCAAGAGTTCCCAATGGTCTTCGACGAAGAAATCCGACCCATAAATATTGAGAGATTTCAGATTGCGATAAAGGACGATGGGATCCCATTTTCTGTGAAAGTTTCACGCTGATTACCACTGCCCCTCCAAGAAAAAATCAAGATCGAGCTAGATTCTTTAGAAAGGCAGCAAGAAATTTGCAGTGACGGAGCCCCGACTACTCCCAGGTGCGCCTCGATCGTTGTAGCTCCAAAGAAAGGAGATGAAAAGAAGTTTTCCAAATTTTCTGGATTCCTGGGTGGATTTCAAGAAGCCACTTGTCAGACAAATTAAAAGTTACAAGTGATAAGTGACAGCGATCTCAGTTTCATGAGAATTTAGCAACCACTTGTCAAGTTTAAAAATAGGACCCTATAGTTGCGCAGTCCAAGGGTCAACCTAGGTCTTACAATCATTCTTCCAAGGCCATAAACTTTGGCTTTGAACCATAGAATTTTTAACTGTGAGCTTTTGCTTATAAATAATTTGTGTCTAAATGATACGAGCTAAGTGGTATTTTATTTGGTTTCTTTCATTCTGTATCTCTTTAAGCCTAAAATGAAAGATACTTGTGAGGACAAACTATTTCTTCTAGAAAAAAATAAAGAAAACAGGAATATCCTTTTTGGAAAATTTAGTCCTTCACTGAGTGACAAAATGAAACAGGATTAATGGAATGAGATTCTGAGCGCTTGCCTGTCAATGGGCTACCGGTTGGTACCCGAAGGCTTGTCTGGGCTGCCAACTTAAAGAGAAGAACACTGGTAAGTGTGTAGAGAGAGAAGCTGTATATTTCATGTCAAATCAGAATTTAACAAACAAATGAGCAACATATGTGAGTAATTATGTTTACTTTTGAAATTAAAAAACTTCAACAAAAAAATCCTTTCTAGGTTACAGAGAGATAAGGAAAACTCTCTTATCTCTCTGTTTGTCAATATATTTTGATTCAGCAAAAGCTTCGGATGCTTCGCGTGCAAGTTACGACGTAGAAAGTTTCACAAAGAAGGTGGCGACGTCCAGCAGCAATACGAGCCGAATGAAGAGGGCGACATGCTGAAACTGTCTGCCTACTTCCAAGGCGGAACCGCGAACGCTGAACAGGATTGATTTCTGTTCTATCTTCTCTTCAGTCTCGGTGAGCGCGGGCAGGGACATTTGAAATATCTGAAGAAACGCGAAATTCTCCAGCTTCACATTGATGCTAATGGTAAAGAACTACTTGTTGCCGAAGCTTTCATCAAAGAACAAACCGGTTGATCCAGTGATGGCGAAATCACGTGGCGACAACAAGCAGGCCATGAGACCGCCAACGTACGAAGGTATCTGGATCTACTGCCTCAACGAACTAAGGACAATCATCTTTTTTTGGCTACTAGCGACGGAAACGTTACGTTCTCCGTGAAACAAAACCACGGTGATAACTACCTAAGTTTAGTAAAAAACTAAGTTTAGTTTTCACGGGAACGATTTAGTACGAGGGAAAGTAAAAAAGTAATGATAATTTTGTTCTCACGAGTGTCAAACTTAAAATTAGAATCTACTTTTCTACATAGTCCCCTTCAAGGGTCAGACACTTCTCCATGCGGTGTCGCCATCTCTCCAGGCCGTTCGCGTAGAACTCAGGAGGCTGTGCAGCAAGCCACTGTACAGTAGCCTTTTTGGCATGCCTCTTTGTCCTCATGTTGGACTCCTTTGATTGCTTCCTTCAGCTTGGGAACCAAAAAAGTCTTGGGAGACAAATCAGGGCTATATGGAGGATGCCGGAGGATTTCCCAGTGGAAATCTCGCAGGGCTTCACGGCAGAGCCGAGAAGTGTGGGCTGGTGCATTGTCGTGGTGAAAGCGAATTCCACGGTGCAGCTTTCCGGGTCGCTTTTTGGCCAATTCGGAGTGGAACCTTTGCAGAAGCGACTCATATTAGGTTGCATTGATGGTCTTCTGGCTTTCCAAGAAGTCCACCATCACCACTCCCTCAACATCCCAGAAGATGGTCGCCAAGACCTTCGCTGCAGACCCTTCCGCACGGAACTTCTTAGGGCCCGCTGAACATCGTGGCAGCCACTCCTTGGATTGGACCTTGGACACGGGATTGTACTGAAATATTCATGTTTCATCCTCAGTCACTAAGCGCTGGTAAAAGTTTTCTGAATCAGCGTCCAAGCAGTTCAGCAGGTTGATGGCGCACTCAGTGCGCTGAACCCAGTCTTCAGGCCGCAACAGCCGCGGGACCCAGCGGGCACTCAGCTTGCTCAGACCAAGACAGTCAATCACAATGGAACGAGCATCGCCATGAGAGATGGCCACTTGGTCAGCAATATTGTCTATGGTCACGCACCGATCCTGCTCAAGTACCTGCTGCACAGCTGCCACATTTTCCTCTGTGCGCGATGTTGTGGGCCTTCCGACCACTGGGCGTCTTCCATGGCCTCTCAGCCTTCCTTAAAAGCCTAAATCCAGCAGTAAATGGTTGGATCTGGTGGAGCAGTGTCCATATAGACCTTCTATGCGTCAATGATTTCGGCTGGCTTCCAACCAAGTTTTACAGAAAATTTCAACTTAGTGCGAGCTTCGATTTTTTAATTTTCCGTTGCTGAAAGGGTATACTGTATTAGAGCGGAAGGGTATTAGAGCGTCACCATGCAGAAATCAATCACTCTAGAAGAACCAAAACTCTGTCAAATTAAGAACAAAAGATGCTTTTTTAAACGAAACCAGTTGCATTTCAATACCTCCTATATTTTAGGCGTTACAACAAAATTATCATTACTTTTTGACTTCCCCTCGTAAATGAGACTCTGAGAGACGCTTTGATTACATTTTTTTGTCAAATATTTTTAAACGTATGTTAAAATGTTGTAAAAATACACATAATGACGGGTCATTATCTGAGTGTCATTATCTGGAAGTAATTTACCATAGACGTTTCGGACAATGGTCTTCGGCTCTATGCCAAATTCCCCATATTGATACTGCGCTATTACTTATCCATAGCGCATATCTTTAGTTGTTGGTGTTTGCTGTTATGTTCTAAAATTCATCCGTTATCCCGAGTTCAAAACCTCTATCCCGAAGTTTAAGTGAAGAAATAAATTGAATGTGTTTATGGTTTAACCATAGAAAATACGATTACCCGTCCATTATCCCAACGACTGAAGGGCCACTTCGGATAATAAAAGGTTGTTCGTAAGTTAGACTTTTTGATAATCGCCCGACTCACAAGTTCTCGCAGAAAATAAAAATTAAAATAAATGAATATCCACATTTTCTAATTTCAGTGTATAGCTATGCACATAAAATATAAGAGTACAGCACACAGCCCAGCACAAAATTGAAACAGGCAGGGTGTTGAGTATGTTAAGAGAAAAGAAGAGAGGAAATATTGACTACATACGAGCGTATGCTATATAGCTTGATATGAAGTACGAGAAATATTTTTCGATCAAGTAGGGCAAATCTGCCTGTCTCAAAAGCTTAGCCAACGTAACTAGCAGCAAACTCCATCGGATCTCGCGACTCTGTACATCCGAGAAGGGCAAGAATACACCGATCACAGCATCTGGTGAGTTTAGTGGGTGGATGAAATTATATTTCACTTTCCCGATGTGTTTTTATGATTGAAAATAATTTGAATTTCCCTGATCTCGTTTCCAGTTCCGTTCTAGAGTTAGCAGAGTGTGCGACCGGGAATCGGAAGGGCATTTAATGAGCGAGATCATGGCTATTGCGGGTCAAAAGTCCGAGAGCACCGTCTGGCACTCTACCGTCAAGCCCGATGGTACTGCCTACAGTTGTAGCACACTTGTGTGCATAAACAGGCTGCAATGCATCGTTTCCTACTGGAAAATTGAGGCATGCCGCTCATTGGAAATCCGGATTTTGTTGAGCTGGAGAAGACCTTTAAGGCCGCCGCAGACAGCAACCGAGGTCTGTTGTTGACGGTGAGGTCGGGTATCCGGCAATAAGCAGTGAGGAAATGTCTAAGCTGCACGCGTACTTCACCATAGCAGATACGAAGAGGCTCCAGTATGAGGTGTTGTTTCTCATTGTGTTCCATTTCGGCTTTAGAGGTCGTGAGTG